>JASSUY010033322.1:0-66443 GCA_032466535.1 Forpus xanthops
AACCTGGGCTGGAGGGTGACAAAGGGGCTGTCAAGGTTGTTTTGTCCCTTTTCTTCTAGGAAAAGCTAATATAATCATTAAAATATGTTTAACTATCTGCCTCTTTCTTGTGAAAGCTCACTGTTGCAGATAAGGTTACATGCAGGAGTCTTCCTGCATGTCAGTTGAGAGTAACAGCAGATAACTTGGAGCCTGCAGCTAAGATGAGCATGTTGGAGTGTCTGTTTACAAATCAAATATTGGCCTGGCATGGCCTGCCCTGGCAGCAGAGCCATGCTCGCGCTAAAATTAAAGAGGAGGCTGGAAAAGGAGACATTCCTCATGTTCTGGACTGGTCTCATTGGTTCAGCAGCATGTACCACTACTGCTCTGCTGGCATGGTAGCCAGCACAACTACAGTAGCACATTGTGCACTGGTGGGTAAGAGCTTAACAATAAGGGGCTAGAAAAGACCGCTTTCCATGGAGAGGTTTTTAGAAGGCTGAATATTACCAAAATAATTTCACAAAGCTATATAATCTGAAAAGCAACTGAAGTGACTGCCCTTGATCTGCTGCCAGACCTCATGGGGTATTGCTTTCCACAGGCTGCTGCAGCACACTCGGCCATGTTACCCCATCCCTTAATTTTTTTTTCTGCCATAGCTAGGCTTGCTATTTATGCTAGTTTGCAAGTTAAGCATGCTCTCGGGTAAGCAGAGGGAAAAGTAATTTTCCTGTTGCTATGTGGAAGAATGGCCAAATGCTTTCATGTATTTTTGGGGTGGTACAGAGTGTTTAGGCTTTAAATTCTAGCCAAGGGTGTTCAGGTTTCGAAGCCAGCCTCTGTGGCTGGCAGCCACTCTTCTAGTGTTGTCAGCCCTGCTGCCAGGGACGTTGTGATGTCCTGGAGGGAACAATATGGCAGCTTCTCAGCCTGAACCTCTCAAATCCATTTACAGCCAAAGACCTTAAGACATGTTGGTAAAAGGTCTCCAAAGCACTGGGACATTTTTAAAGTAAGAAAAGCATCTGGAAAAGTGGTGTTCTCAGTTTCTTCCTCCTAGGACTTTGTAGTCTGCAGAAAGATGCTGTATTAGTGCAAATGCCTATTCTTCACACCCAGGGTCCATATTTTGTTTAGTTCCTGATGCATTTCTGTTGGTTGTTGGGAAATCTGCTTCTGCCTTCATGGAGGGAGAAGGTGATTTGGGTTTCTATGTTCTTCTTGGCATTTTAAATACTACTTGTCTCCTCTGGGATATCACACTCTATGTGCCTTTTGGTCATTATTCATAATTTAAAACCCTGTCTTTACAGTAGAACATGTGCAACAAGCCCATCTTTATTCAGTCAACTCTTGTCTAAAGAGCATCTTGCAGTACCTCTGTACTGAGCAGAGCTCTGCCACGCTTTGTTAGAGGGTCTCGTCTGTCATACTTCCTGTTCCTTTTTCTCTTCTCCCACCTTTGGAGTGTCTGGGCTATGAAAATCGTCATCAGTATTTTGTGTCTTGCGCTCTCTGGCTTCAGAGCTCCTTGTGTGTTGCTGCTTCTGTATGCTGAGCTGTTTCCATCTCCCTGAACCCAAGCACTGGTGTGTGTGTGTGTGACAGTAAGTGGTTAATAAGAGGGTGTGTATTAGTTGGTTTCTGAGGCTCCAGCTACTCTTCAGCTCTCTCTCATTTATGTTCCCTTACACTCATAAGCTGCTCTTGTGTGGTCACTTACCTGGGATCCTGATCTTCCTATCTGTTCCCTTCTCCCTTCTGATGCAGCTTGTACATGAACTGTTGTCCAGAGTTTTTGGAGAAGACTTCCATGATGCCCCTCATAGTTTGAAAGCTCCACCCAGGAAGCATTACTTCCACAGTAGCTGGTCACTTGATAGATGTCCTTTCCTAAATGATGTAGGTCTGGTTCCCTGTGAAATCTCTCCTGGATGCTGCTGCCTCGCTGTTCACCTCCATCTGCTTCAGCATTCAGGCAGCCTATTCATTTCTATGGACAGGGAGTAAGGATGGCCCTCTTCAGGCTTTTGGAGTGGGCCAGGCTGGCTGAGGACAACCTTTGAACCAAAAGATCAGGTGGAATTTTGTGTTTTCTATTTTGCCCTTCTCCCCCCACCCATAATACTTCCCTATGTAGCTGTTGGACCTATTGCCTACACCTTGCAACCTTGCAAGGTGTTTGAGGCAGAGGCCATCTTGATTTGTTGCTGCTTCTGTTATGCAGAGCTGCTGTTTAATGCAAGAGGTGTATGACACTAATGTTTTGAAATCAATTTTTTCCTTGCTCTAGCAGTCCTCTACTACTGCTCTCTGCATCTCCTTACTGTGCTTAGCCCTGAATAGCATGTTGCATTCTCATCCAGATGCCATGAGCGGGGATTTAAGTACTGTGACTCCCTAAACATTCAGCAGATGAATAACCAAGATTTCAGTTCCTCTTACACCACCTCCTCTTTCTTCCCATGTCAGTAGCAAAACACTGAAGTACTCTTTCCCTCTGTGCTTAAAAATCTAGTTCCCCTTCTGTTGGGCTGAGTGTTTGTCATGGTTTAAGCCCAGTCGGCAACTCAGCCACGCAGCCCTTGCGTGTTTTGCTATGAATCAGTGAAAAATCAGAATGAAGTGTACATTCATACAGGCGCATAGCGGGGATTTACACTCCCACTTCCTTTATTTTAAACAGTGCTGGTTTTTTAAATGTCAAAAAATTCAAATTTTAAGCATTTTAAGGAGAATGAGTTGTTTTGACAAGCGGAGATAGTTTATTGTATAGTAAATGGGGAACTGGTAAATGGCACACAACTTCAGTGCCCCATACTATTGCTTGCCTTTACTCTTCATTTATTGCTACTACAGATGTTTTTTGATTCATGTTCAGAGGAATATTGTTGAGGACAGTTAAAATACTGTTAGTAGAAGGTAGCTTATGCAGCTACTCAGAGTAGTAGTGAAACAGGACTGCAGCCGCTTCTCCTCATGCTTGTAGTGCCTGTTCTAGGGAACAAGAAAGAAGCTACATTGAAGCTGTGTATCTGGGTTTCTGGAAAATAAGTGCTTTGTTATGTGTTTAAAAATGATGTGCATCAGTCTAGTACCTGGAGTTATCACATTGTTCAGATGCTTGTACAAGAGCGATCCTGGCAAAGGACAGCTCTAATGGCTTTTTTAGCTGCTAAATCCTGATGTCTTAGACAGAGCTGTTTTAGTTGAACTGAAAACTTAGCTATAAAATATAAGGTAGAGACTTGGGTGCAAACTTTCCTGCAGGGCCATTGGAGTGAGCAGATCTCATTGGGGCAGCAGACCTCTGCTATGTTGTATTCAATTCCCTGTGATTTTCATAAGTAAGCCTGAGAAGTAGTAGACGATTAACTGTGTTCCAGGGCAAGCAATCATCTTTGAATAAAAGAACAAGAAACCATATATTATCTGTGTTAGTTGGTAGTTCTACTTTCCTCTATGAAGTCCAGTATTTGTGAGGATTATGGGTATTTCAGTACTCAGGTCTGTGCCACTAGAGTATCAATTACTGCAAAATGAGTGGAAGAGTGTAAACTTGCTGGTTTTGATGACACCTCTTTTGTTTTCCCTTCATAAGAAGGGAAAACATATTCTAATTTTATTAATAATGAGGCTATGCAATGAACTTCAGACCTAGAGAGCTTGCTGGTGACTGAATACACACTGCAAGGCTGCAAAAGGGAAACTCTTTTACCTCTCTTTGTAGGGGCTCTGAATGCAAGTAGATGGAAGGAAAGATCACTCTTGGACCACGTTAGGCGTAGTTAACTGATTTAACTATGGCTGTTCCTCTTGAGTTGTTCCAGTCATCTTACTTGTCAATTTTGAAGGATCAATCGAATGATACTTAAAAGCAATTTATAGTCTGCAAGCTGTCAGCTAGCACTCAGCAGTCATGCTCTGAATTGTTTTGTTTGTATATATAGGACAAATGGTATTAGCATAGTGCATCTTTTACAATCTTTATTTCTAGTTTAGATAATCACATTCAAAAGTTTGTGGGTTTTTGTAAGCATCCACTTAAACCTTACCTCTCAGATTAATGCATGAGTTGGATATAATGCTGGCATAATTTAAGCTAGACTTGGAAATCTCATAGCTCTTGGTAAATATATTTTTAACAGAAGTTCACTATAATCTCTTTAACTAGGGGGGGGTTGGGGGGGTTTACTTACTTAGCTTTGAGTGTTTTTAAATATGTATGCTTTTATAACTTACCTGAATGGTTATGTAGGTGCTAGATAATGTGTCTTACCACTGAAATTTTCTGCACTCAAAACCCCTTTGCTCCAAGGCTCATATTAGTGCAGTTTGAAGACTTTGACAGCATTAATTGTTGTTGTTAGCAAAGCTCTCATCTGCCCTAGATAGGACTGTAGACACTTTTACTGTAGATTTTATTGTAACCCAATTCTGCAGCTCACAGTAACTCAGATACTTGAACGTGGTGGTCTTGCTCTACAAGGATCTTTCCTCCTTGCTCTAAAGTGTATATAACTCGTGTTTTTTGTCTGACCCCAGGCTTGGATTCTTGAGTCCCTGTTCAACCTCCTCTACTTCTTTCTCTGCCTAATTCCTACAGCAGGGAATAGATAAGGTTGTCCATTTCTCACCTTTCCATAAAAATAACCACCCAAAACAGGAGAGGTAAACTAAGAAGAACTTGTACTCTCCAGCCGTTGGGATGGCCTTAGCAACTTTGATTATACCTGCCACAACTAAAGTGACTGAGCTGCCCCATGTACTATGAACCTGCTGGTCTGCATTCAGGTACAGGAGTTTTGCCCTGCCAGCAAAACAACTGTGGAGGTGAGGTAGGTGGCATGCACTGACAGCTTGAGGAGAAGTTTTGTACAAGGATATCCAGCAACCCAGCCCATGTATCTGTAAGCCTCTGTAAATGCCAATATCAATTCTCTCCCTTTAGCATGCTCAGAGACTAGCTGTTTAGAGGACAAACCTTCCCTTACATGTCTGGTCCATAGCAGAGCTGTCCATCAGTAGGACTGCTGGGAAGCCAAGGCATGGCATGCATCTTTGCTTTTAAATTGATGGATGGCCAATTTAAAAGGGGGGAAGGGAACTCCTGTGAATATAACTCCAGTAAAATGCTTCAAGCTTCTTATAGTTTTTTTCCTGGTTATAAAGAGATCCAAGGTATTAATGAAGTGGTTGTTAAGGACTTATCTTTTTCCTGAAAGCTTGTCATCTGGAGTCTTGTGCACAATAGAGGGAGAATGCCAGATGTGATCTCCATCTCAGTACTATTATACTTTATTTTTATCTGTACTAATCTATAAACTAAATCCACTTTACAGGATATTCCTCTATGATTCCCTCTATAATTTTTCAATAGTTTCAAACAGATCTAGGGGAAACTTTTAATGTTAGAACATGGGACAATCGTCCCAGGGAAGATTTCCCTTGGAATCAAGTGGTATCAAGCACTGCACCAGAAGGAGAATTTTTCATACACGTGGCTTCTTCATGAAACTATCCCTGTGCTCTTGTTGAAAAATTTCTTGGAACTTGTAATTATTGATCTGTTCTAAAAGATGATTCAAAAATTGATTTTTAGTCTGACAGATTTCCGTTACAGTTGCAGGTTTCCAACTTTACAGAAGACATTTTTTAGATGAAGGATCTATTATTATGCTGCAACTAAAAATATCGGAAGAGTGCCAGCCTTGTAAAGCAGTAATGAAGTGGCATCAAGACTTCGTATTATCTACAGAAAATAGGTTTTGAAAGTGTCTTTTGCACACATGTGTGCACACATACACAGAGACAAGAGTAAAGTGTAGAGGAGAAATACAATTCTCTCTGACAAATCTTTCAATTGAAAAGAAGACATTTCTGGTAATGATATGGAGCTAGCAGAGTTGGAAAGACTGAGAGGTCGAGGGGGAAAGGAAAAAAGTAACTGTTTCCTCTCTGGTTTTCGTGTCACTGAGTAGGACATTGCAATGTACACTGTGTGGCAGTGCAGCAGTCTTCCTGACGGAGACGAGGGCTGTATGGCTCCATAGAAAGGTGTCAAAACTGCCAATAAAACATCAGTTGTATTTTAATACAGTGCTGTAAGTAAAGCAGAAAATCAGTTCTTTATCCCTCTGCATTTTCCAAACATTCTTTGAAAATTTGCTGGTTCCCTTTTGTGTAGTCTATCATTTAATCAAAGTTGGGCAGTGGATGCTCACTGGATAGTAATGATTTATGGCTTTCTCTTTTTTGTTGTTTTTTTGTTTTGGGTTTTTTTTTTTTTTTTTTTTTTTACTTCCCCTTGGCAAACAGCAAATGGGATTGTGGAAGCAGTGGAGAGTGTTTCCACTTAAACTGGCTGCCTCAATGTGAGAGGAGGCAGATGAACACGAACTAAGTGTTGCTGCTGCTTCCTACTACGTTTCACAACACCCATCTGCCAGCCCGACATGTGATTCTTCCCTCACGCCGAGCCGCAGAAATGTTCTGGTAGCCCGTCTGCCCAAGGAGGAGGAAGGGGGCCCCACTAGTGCCCACAAGGAGATCCTGGGAACAGGGATTAGCTACATAAAACATTTGCTGCCTTTAAGGGCCCATCTGTGTGATGGTGCTTTTTAACTTTGTGGCAGTCAGGATGGGTGCTGCATCAGGAGTGCTTACATTAGCACTAATGTGGTTCTTAAACTCAGACATTATCTAAAACTGCTCTTGAAGTTGCACCTTTAGCATGATGAGAGGGGAGATTAATGTAGTGTTGTAGCAGATATTGTGCAGTGCTTAATTACATTCAGATAGTGTTGCATAAATAGTTATTTCTGTGTTTTCAAACTTGTTTTCATTTAATTTAGATGAAGGGTGAATTGAAGCTGCCAATTTGGCCATCTCTACATGATTCGTTATTTCATAATACCTGTATCATATTCCCTTTTGATCCTTTCCAAACTGAATTATCCTGCTCCCTTTAATTTCTTTGTGAAGGAGGCCACCCATGCACCTAATAAGTGGTTTGCTGGTTTTGTTTGGGTTTTTTTGCCCCTTTCTCTAAGCATTTCAAATACTTTTTCCTCTTTGTTATTTTCACCTTAGCGACCACTTAGTGCCATACATCAGTCTTGATACTAAGATTTCTTTTTTTTTCAGCCCATGCTTCTTTAGTGTAATGCACACAAATCTTTCCTCCCTATCACACACTGAAGAGGCTCTTTCCGGTTCAGAGTGTAATATGGGAACATGAAAGCACACAAGAATTTTTTGCTTGCTGCATTGAGTACTTGGGCTAACCTTGTAGCCCAAAATCTTTTTAGTAATTTCTTCTATTTCAGAGTTTCATTAGAATACTGTCAGTGATTTTCCCCATCTTCCATTGTACAAATTTTTACATGAAGGAAAGTCCTGATGCTGATCATCTGTAATGGTTTACCATGTTGCTTACGCTTGTTGGATTCCTCTAAATTGTTTTCTTAGAAGCTAACCTTCTTCCTTTTAAAATTATGCTAATTATGTGGTTTTTTTTTTTGACTTAGCACTTTAAAGGCAGATCCTTTCAGATGCTTTTCTTGAGTACTGATATGGTTTTAAAGCATTTAGTCCTCTTTTTCCATTACCTTTTTATTTTATATATGTGATGTGTGTGTATATACATATAAATATAAAATATATAAGTATGTATATACACAGATGTAAATGGTCCAGCAGTATTACCTGGAAATACTTTAAAGCACATGTGGTGTGTGGAGTTGGTTACAATAGTTGTAGTTATAGTTGCATGGGATGCTTCACCTGAGATCTATCATCAGTTGCTTTATAACTTCTGCAGAACTGAAACACTGAAGTCGAAACAGTCCAAAACCTTTCCATCATCATACAAATAATCAACTTACTTTTCAATTGAGTAGTTCAGATATTCCATAATGAGAACAAGGTAAGCAAGGACCTAGTATTTGCTCTTGGCACTGTGGGAGGGATGTTGGCTCAGGCTGGAGGATGGCTCTGCTGTCAAGTAACAAGTCCAGCCTGTGCAGCGGAGATCACTTGTCTGTAAGAGTTGTGCCCCTGTTACTCCTGACACACTTTCTTAATTGTACAGCAAGTTGAGGGCTTTCAGGAAGACAAACTCCTTTGACTAGAGGAATTGAATGCTGCCATGGCAAACTGAATTCTGCACCTCTTGGTCACTGGTGCTGAGCACACCCTTAGTTAAAGCACAAGTTGTTATTGGTTACTTAGAGTGTGCCTTGACTTCAGTTTGTCTTGTGATGAGCCTCAGGTCCCTCTGGCAGAAGTGCTGTGTTCTTGCTACCAGAAGTGACTTTGAAGCTGCTCTTTGAACACGCAGACGTGCCTAATGCTGTGGAAAATCAAGCCCCTGGTGTCCAAATTGGTCACTCAATTAGTAGTTCCTTTGTCAATTTTGTCTTTGTTCTCTGTGGTTCAGATTTACATTCTTGAAACCCTGGTAATGCCACCTAAACAGAATTGTATTATAGGGTAAACTTATTAATAGTTTTGAACATTTGGATATAACTGTAAGTTCCCAGGAGAAGAATTCACTCCAGGGTTTGTATGGGATGTGGTAAATAAGCCAGAGTTATTGTTTTCAGGCGCTGCCTTTCTGGTGTGTGCAAACAATGACTTCAGCAGCTTCCAGACTTATTTTTCTGATTCTTCCAGACTATGGTCATGGTTTTGCGAGACAGTAAACTGGGTATTGGAGGGCCTAGAAGATGAAAAAAACTCCATCACCACATGCTGCAGTGTATCGAGCCACTGCAAATTGGCTTTGCCTATTCAAGTGCCTTCACAAGGTTTTGAAGGAATAACTTTGTTTGGCAGACCATGTGTTGTTTTGGGTGCTCCGTGTCCATGCTCCTCTGCCTTTACAAGGGACCAACATGTTCTGAACTTCTTTTTTGGTGAAAATGGGTGAAATTGCCATATTTGAGTTCTGACTGATGGCAGTGGTCCAGACAGGCTGCCCAGCCTGGGAGGTGTGCTGTGTGACCTGGGGCCAAGCTCACCTAGCCTCCACACAGGTGATGCAACATTATCCCATTGCATCTTTCAAAAATAACTGCTTCCTCTGGCATCTGTTATGGGCTTCTTCATGCTTAATTTTTTGTACAGCCATGCTAGGTGGACCCATTGTTGGGGATGTGTTTTCTACCAATGAAAAGATTAAGCCAAGCTGAAGGTACTTCAAAGACCCTTTTTGGTATCATCAATTGTTGGCAGCTGATGGAGCTGCAAGCACAGTGGTGGCTTTACGAGGTCCTGTTTCACACATGGAAGTTGCAAAATGCCAGCTCTGGTTGCGCTGTGCTGCATGCTGGGTGTCACACCAGACTAGGTTGAGCTGCATTAATATAATTAATTGAAAATTGTCTTTTTCTTGTGGACTTAATAATAGCAACAGAGCACTTGAACTGTGCAGATCACATTAATGGTTTCAGCCAGGCTTGTTATCTGGAGTGATGTCCTCTCCTTTCCTTACTTGTCTCTTTTGTTTTCTCTCAACCCATCTTTCCTTTCAAAGCAAAAAGTCACTCGCACTAATAACTTCTTTCCTCATGTTGTTGACTGACTCTCCCCCCACCTCTTTTCGTGAAATTACCCCGGATGCTCAAAGTCTTTGCAGCCAAAAATTTCCACATGATGTTCTACCGAATGATCCTAATCCTCCTATCTCTTTGCCTCTGCTATTTGTGATTTCTGTTGTGTTGTCTAATTTTAACTCCTAATCAATGTGACAGGAGTCATGGAAACAAGGGTGGTGGTCTAATGGGTTTGCTCTACATGAGCAGAGAAAAGAACTTCAGGTTCTACAGCACTACTGTGAAGTTCCCACCACTAAGTCCACATGTGAGAGAGAAACAATATGGATAACTGTGCTTATGGACCAGATGTCTCGAGACTAATTTGCTTATGGAGTAGGGCAGAAATCCTACAGCACCATAAGATGTTGTGTATTAAATAATCTGTTCTGAAAGTGCAGAAAACAACTGCTCTGATTTGTTCATAGGTGCTACTTCTGAACCTGTGAAATCTGTATGAGAATAGGGATTTTTTAATGTGTGCTTTGAGCTCTTGGCTCTACTGAAAAGTAGCGTTTCCTTGTTTCTTTTTCCCTTGTAAAGCAGCCTCAATTTGTGGGGCTTGGTGTAGGGTAATGCTGTTTATAATGAAGTCAGAATTGGCTTTTAGAGCTTGATGAATGAAAGTCCACAGTATAAGACTGCAGCTTTTTGTGAGAGAGACATCTGTGCTATAACAAGAGCAGGAGACCCAATTTAGACAACTGCTGGAAGGAGAGCTCAAGAAAAGGAAAGACTACTTTTTTTTTTTTTTTTCCCAGCTCAGATTAAATATTTGTACAAATAAACTTTTCTTTTCAGCTGCTCATCAGAATTGCTGCTGCACCACCAACTTGGCTTTGAATTTTGTTCTGATTGCCCAACAAGGCTGTACATGAAGAGTGTTACGGAAGAGCAGCTTAAACAAAACATGTTTGTTTTCCAGCAGAGCTAGAGGCTTTGGGCTAGAGAGAAAAAAAATTGGGGAGAAGGAAAAGACAGTGTGAAGAGAAATAGGAAAAAACTAAGGATGTGAATAGAAACTGGCTGTTGCAATAAATACAAGCAGAGCAAGAAACACATGCAGGAGTTCAGTTGTGTGTTTTCAAAGTGAGTTACAATAGAGGGTCTGGCTTCTAAGACAGTTGTAATGACTTCTCCCAACTGAATCAGCTGGGTCAGTTAAAAGTATTCTCACCCATGAAGCTTGCTCCTCACATGCACAAATGCATATACCCCAGCTGTTGCTGAAACTTTACTAGTGTGATTTAAATACAGCCTGGTTAAAAGGCTGTGTGGTGTTGATCACACTTGAAGCCTTGCTGCTGAGAAAGATGGTGGTGAAAATGCAAGCCTTTGCTTAGAACAGTGCTGCAGAGTACAAGTGTCTTTAACCTAAGAGGATTTTTCCCATTTTGGTTAAAGTGAACTCCAACTGTTTATGGAAACCTCTCATAAATCTGTTTGGTAAAGCAACTCTTTTAAGAATATGGGAACTCAAATCACTTGGGTTAAAGCCCAGATGGACAGTGTCTCTGACTGATGCATCTCAGAAGAGGTTTATGGAGCAGCATAAGTGGAGAACTGCTGGTGAAGATCGGTGGGATGGTCAATGTGCCATCCTAAGCTATTCCTTAGCATTAACAGCAAAGAACCCTTTTGGCTCTTGGGTCTTCTTGGAGCAGACACAAGACTAGTTGATTGAGAGGTTTCTGATGACTGATCAGAAACATGCTGAAAGTAGTAGTTTTTATAGAAAATATAGTATCTTTAGAACCTTCTGTGGCTTCAGCTTTAAAGCATTTCTTTTCTTGAAGCTGGTGACATTAATACGTGTGTCTTAATGTAAAGGTATGCTTAGCTCAATATACCAATTTGATATGGAAGTAGCTTACAAAATATTGATTAATAATTATGTAGCAGAGTTTTGTGGTACCTCTGGCATTCCAGTTTTGATCTTTTCCTGTATGATTAAGGATGGCAATGAGATTCTGTGATATTGAAGCAATGCCTCTTTAGGGTAGAGAGGCATGAGCTGGTAATCTGCACAGTTGGAATGTAATAAAAACTTGTCTAAATGAACTAAACACTGTAGCTCACACTGTAGTATGGTCTACTGTGTAGCACAGCAAGGGTGTTGAAATACTGTAGGGACAAAGAAATTGCTTTATCAGACTAATGAACTCTTTAGGATCCTATTTCAAGTAAACATCTCAGAATGAGCTCTAAGCCAGGGACTTACTTTGCTTTCTTGTTTCAAAACCCTGACCCTCACCTGAGATTCTGCTCACCTGCTGATTTCAGTGGAGGCACAATTACCACTTAAGCTGCCTATGGAAAAAGGCTTTCCTCTAATCACATGTGGTGACTTGTGGCTTGTGTTGCAAGTACGGCTGCAAACCTGCAAGACCTTACAACTCTCCTACTAGTCTGTGCCAACATTTCAATTGTCTCGAAAGGCTCTTCCACAGCCTTTTAATTTACTTGAATCCCCTAGAGCATCCCTGCTTCAGGAATACTTAGTGGGTTTCAGAGCAAATTTTACTTCAGACAGTTTCAAATTGTCAGACCTGAGCAGTGGCAGAAAAATATAGTTTTTAGGGGATTGAAAAGGCAAACTGAGTAGGCTAATCTCTATTTGTAGAAGGAGAGGACAATTAACAACTTGTCTGTGAAAACAAAACAGTTGACAACAAAGCTTACTAGACCCTATATGGAAAGATATGGAAATTCTGTAGTTGGAAGTATTAGTGCATTACTCAAACTTGGGGAGAAGTGCTTTGCCTTTCAAATACCTGCACAATGTCTGTGCAATTTCAATTTTAGTAGGTGACTAAGATTGGAAATTATACTGGTGGAAGTTGTCATTAAGTTTGGGCATATAAACTGCAATTTATCTTAAAAATGTCTTTTATATTATAGTAAAAGTATATGGTACAGTAATAAATTATAATTTTGAATTCTTAATTGCATGAGGATGTAGGCTCTGAATTTTACATTTTTAGGGACAGGGGTTTTGTACACACACAGTTGTTGGTTATACTAAATGGGAGAGTGCTGCAGTGAGAAGCTGCATGGATGTGTTTTTATGCCTACTGCTTTCTTTCTATCCCTGCTTCCTCGTTTTATTCCTTTCCCAAAAGAGGTTCTTCAATTTCATACTGACATTTTGCCTTAAGAGTCTGACCAAAGTGAAGAATGACACATTGGTCACAGAAGATATTGCAAGTTTGCTTTTTTACTTCTTAGTGTAAATAGTGAACTTTTTCCAGCATCATTTTAATTCTTGAGACAAAACATTTAGGATGCAACAAACCACAATGATGCACTTGTGTTCTGTGCTAGTTACTACCACAGTCACATTACTTCTCACCAGGAAGAAAATAAATTACATACCATGGGAATTTTGGAAATATACAACTGTGGGTGCTGTTGTAGTGTAATATTCTGGCACTTGAGTTTTCCTAAAGGACTCATTGTCTCTTGCTCCTTCATCCTCCATTTGACTAGAATAAACCAGCATATACCAAATAAAAGATCTTTATTTGGATTTCTTGTGCTCTATGTCATATGGTTTTATCCCGTCCTCTCTACCTTTCTGCCGAAGGACAAATTCCATCTTTCAAATAACGATGAAAAGACTTGTGCAAGTGATTCCTCTGGAATAGGTCTTTGGGAAAGCAATTAAAATAATTGTGGAACAGCTGTTGATGTACTGGTTATTCCAGTGAACTTCTCTGTATAGACAAGCCCCCTCCAAGTAAGGGAATGGCATTTTTATACTGAGCAGGGAAATAAAGACAAACCCAAACAGCAGCAAAATTACACGTGTGCTTGGGCTGCATGGGAAGATTTTATTCCAGATTGCTCTTCTGTGATTCTTTCTGCCTCTGCTTTAGCCCACTCTGAGAATAGGTGACTTGGAAGTTTATTTTCAGAGTTTGTGACTTGCAGTGTAGCGTGACTTCTTGGAATTATGTTCTATATTTTCACATTCATGAGGTTTTACATGCAGATTGTCAGATGTGAGAAAGAAAACAAGCAACATGTGCTTGTTCTTCCCAAAATAGTTGACATTTCTTCCTTATTGGAGTGGATGCCTTGAATGCTTTATGTTCTGATAAAATTTTTATATGTTTTACTAGTTTTACAGGCTGTTTTTTGTTAATCAGCTTTGAAATTAAAACCTGTCATTTCTTTTACCTCTTCATAGGTGCTGGACAGTTTGTTAGCTCAGTATGGAACAGTGGAGAACTGTGAGCAAGGTATGGCTGTACTCTCAAATTGCTTTTAAGTTTAGAGTGGGAAATGAGCACACACTGAACCTCTTTTTGTTGCATTTTTCTCTCTAGTGAACACTGACACGGAGACTGCAGTTGTAAATGTAACATACGGCAATAAGGACCAGGCTAGACAGTAAGTTTTTAACGTACTTGTTACTGTTGTCTCACTTGCGTTTTGGGATTCATGTTGTTGTGATTTTACATGTGACTTCCCTTCTGATTTATGTATTGATAAAATGATCATGTAAGCATTAACTTTTAAGACAGTCTCAGCCTTCCCCTTGCCAAGCATTGTGTGCTTTATCCTTATTTGTTATGTTTCGTTATTTTTCCTCATTTTGATTAAAAATGAATTAACAACTTTTAAAAGTGAAAATTTGGATAAGAATATTTGATGGAGAAGGGCAGAAACTTTACAATTTGCCTATGACAGATTGGGGCTATTGCTTTATGATTTTTAGCCATGCTCCAAAAAAGCTTTGTGATGCCCTTTTACAGTGTTTGCTGTTCTGTGTATGTCTTCTGATTAGCAGCTGCATTCTTCCCCTATTTGTTTATTTTGCTACAATTTTCTATTAAGAAATATTTTTTTATTTAGAAAATTTAATGCTGCTTCCAAACGTAAGAAAAGGTCATAATCTGAAAACTAAAATAATTTGGGTTTTTTGAACCTCGGGCCACATATTTTATGCCTGCTTATATCTTCGGTAATCAATGACTTTCAATCAAGATATTGAGATTAAAAACCATAACGCTTAATGGTTGCATATTGCTTTCCTTCAAACCTCTATATTATTTATTATGCTATAGGGTTAATTTTTTTTTTTTTTTTTCACCACAGGTAGAAAAAGGACTTGTGTGCGCCTTAATTTTAAATCTGGTGACACAAACATTTCTTCCCTGTCTTTCTAGTTGTAGTATATTAAAAGAAACCAAGCCCACAGAGCAGCCGAAAATGATCATTTTATCTTTGAACTTTCTGCCACCTTGTGGCTAACTAAGATCAGTTAAGATGTAGAGCATACTTATGGTATACATTAATTCAAAATTACAAATGAAATTAGATTTGTACATATAATTAAGTAATTATGACTTCTGTGTAACTTGAATGCAATGCATGTATTTAATCTTTCAGAATGCTGGGTTACTTGTTAGAGTATTCTAAACAAATGTGATGGGAAACTTGTGTTGGTGGTGTCTCCTGTGTACACTGGAGCTGGAACAAACAGTTTTTATCTGAGTTCATTAGTTACCTTTTTTCAAAACCTAAATCATTCAACGAGTTCTTCAGGTTCTTTTGGTTTTAATTCTGTTGTTCAGTAATTAAAAATGTTGGATTTTTAGGTCTGAAGAAACCTGTGGTGCAATGTTAAAAATTAGTGTTCCATGTGCCAGTTCCTTCTTGGAAAACGTAAGAAGGAAGTACCTAAAACACCATGGAAAGAAGCATGATGTGCATTTTTGAGCTGTCTGTCATCTGTGGTGTGGGTTCCTGGGCTTGGGTAGTCCCTTCTGAAATCAAAACCAACACTGTACAGTTTCTCTACCTTCCAACTGTACTTGTTAATTATTAAGGTCAATCCTGAGGAAATTCTGAGATAAGCCAAGATTTTTGCAGAAGTGTCTGAGATGTGAGTTCTCACACAAAACAGAATTTTGTGACAATAACTGAAAGCATCTTTAACCTGAAGCAGGTGAATTAGCATCCAGCATGAATTGTTGGAGGAGGACCTGAAGTGATACAGGCTGAATGATGACATAGTTTGTTTGCCTTGGAACAGGTAGGGCAAGCGGAGGAGCTTTGATTTACTATTGTGAATGATTTGATATGGGCACAGAGTTTTCTAAGCGGATTGGACTAATTTCTATACAGATTGTCTGGGTTCAGGGTGCGATCTTGCAACCATTTAGAAGCCCTTAGGAGAAGAAGTGGCTGGATAAAGGTTTTTCTAGGAAAAAAAGAGGAATTGCAGTGGAACATCACTACAGAACCTGTGCATATGTGCATTTCCATAGTGACTGTGGTGGTGTTTCAGGTGAATGACTTTTCCGGCTTTTCTTTGTGGAACTGGCTGTGGTGAACATCAGTGGCTGTGGAGAGGGACTAGTATGCAAGTGCTTATAGCAGATAAAAGCCAATGTTGATCACCCTATGCAGTGCAAGGAGCAGCAAGCAGTGACTATATCAAACGCTGTTTAGAATTGTTGAGAATCGACAGCTTATAGCAAGCTTTATATTTTGAAACTTAGCTGTTTAGAGTAACTGAAGCTTTTAGCCTTGACTTTTGGAGCAAGTATTGACATGAAGGTGGCTATGCTACCACATACAATGGGTTTCCAGTTCTAATTATGTCATTTGTGCATTTTCTGCGACACGTACCAACATCACAGTTAGTGCTGGCTGACAGAACAGGCAAAGTTGGCTACTTCCCTGCTGAATAGACTGTATGGCACTGCTGTGCCTGTTGGAGTGTGTACCGGCAAGTGCTATGTGGTGAAGGTGCTCAGGCTCAACCTGGAGATAGCTTTGATAAGCAGTTCTAAACAAGTGTGGTATGCACTGCATATTTGGAAAAGAAGAGTTCAGAGGAGAAGCAGCCGAGCCTGGGGCCCATGGTTTGGTTTGAGCACACAAGCAGCTACATGTAGGTACTAAGGAAACTTGGGACCTGCTTGCCAAAGGGCACCCCCACTTTTCCCAATATTGATCCCTAACTGCAACCAATAGGATGTGCTGACTGTGCCCTTGTAATGGGCTGCCATCTCAATTATAGCTGTTGCATTCAGAAGTTGCACCACCTTCCCTTTCCCTCCTCAAAATGTTCCAGTGTGTAGGCGTCTAGTGCTTGCTGCAGGATTTAGCTCCACCCAAGATTTCAGAAAGGAAATTTTGTGCAAGGCTTGCATCACATATATATGGACTGGGTATATATTGACTTAGTATGGGTGTAGATGCTTGGGTTTGATTTTGGTTTTTAGCTCAGTGTTGTGGTTTAAGCCCAGCCAGCAGCCCAGAACCATGAGTGACCAATGCTGTTATGACTATGTGGGGGGAGTGAGGGAGTGGCAGCATGGTTCTGGATTCCCAGCTGGGTTTAAACCATGACACTCAGGAACGAGGTGTGTGTGTTGGTTGTATCTCATAACTAGTGGTGTATTTTAAATGAATATAAGAAGCTTAGGTACGTATATTATTTTGAGTGTTAACATGCTAGTGGTCACCTTGCATTAAAATACCTGCAAAATGAGAAGTTGTTTTTTTTTCCCTTTGCCCTTTCAATGAAGCACAAAGCTGCGTACACACAGCACGTATCCTTGATGAATGAATAAGAGTTCATGCAACTAATACTTTCATGTGCCGTCATGGGTCAGGGCTAATGTTGCCATAGGAACTATAATACTGAATATTCAGTGGTGTATGATTATAAGCTTTTTTAAATTTTATTTTCCAAAACAGTAATGAAATTTTAATTTCATTATTTTAATATCAATGAATATTTTTATTTAATGTACAGAAACATTATTATGCCAATGAAAAATTACCCTATGTATCTGTCTTCTCAGTATCTGTTCAGGGAGGAAAAAAGAAAGGTGGTATATATACAAGCTGCATGTGGGAGTGAAATATGTTCTCCATCTAGTGCTTAGTGTCATCACACTATCAATGGATGAATGATTTCCAGCAGAAATGATTTTACAGTGCTTTCACTGTATTCATTTATCTGAGATGTTTAACCTCCACTAACATCCAAAGAGGAAGGCTGGGCAAACATCCTCTCACAGAGAGCTCGGGAGAGGACAGTGGTGAGGCATCATTTTGATGGGGAAAACTCAGGTGGCTGACTTAGAAAATACTTGTTTAAAGGCTTAATTTTTATGTTGTGATCTTCTTCTAAGCAGGTGTCATGTGAACATAAGCCAGGCTACTACACATCTTAGCAGAGCATCGGCAGTAGCTGCTGCGGTCCCTTGATGAATTTGGGTTTTTAGTAATTTTTTTTGTCCATCTTTGATCTCATTAAGTGACTAAGGCTTTTAGCCCTAGTGTAAAAGACAGTCTGTGGGTTGTTCCAGTAGGTGCCAAAAGTGCCCTCTGAGAGGGGTAACCTGCACAGCCCTTACTAACTTGTGGTCATGGAAGGAGACTCCAGCCCTGTTTGGGAAGGCAGAGAGGTTTGCAGAAAGGCAGAGGTGGTGCTGCTGTGGTGTGCCAAAGTGAGTATATGCTTTACCAAAGGAGCTGGGTTTAACACGTGTTTGGTGGGATCACAACAGTGATGACACCTTTGACAGAAACTGGTACCACTAGTGCTGTAAGGAACCAGTCATTCACTTTCCTCTTCGGTTCAGCCTATAAAATACTGAGAACTCTGGCTCAGAGTGTGAATTTTTAGTTTCCTCTAGAAATACCTAGACAAGTGATAGTACTGTACTGTAGTATCTCTAGTATCTAACTAGAGAAGTGAACTCTAAACCAGATTTGCCTTCAAACACCTTCCCCAAATGAGTCCATCCCATACTGTGTTATTTTTCCATGTTATCATATGGCTTTGGTGGCTAGGGATTTTTCCCTGCTGACATAATTGATTTTCCACAATGGCAAATTCTCAGTTGGCTTTGAATTCAGGGTACTTATATAGAACAGCTTAGCAATTCCTAAATTGTTCTTAAGTAGAACAATTCCAACCTTTTCTGCAGGAAATGTAAGGTATGTCTATGTACCTATGTATCTGTATACCTATGCCAGATGTTCATATATGTGTTCTGAAAGCATGATAGGTGTGTAGGTTGGTTTCAAACAAAAAGCCTTACCTTTTCTTCCCCTATCACTTCTAAAGAAGTGTGAGAAATCTTGTGCACTGATTTAATATAAGGTTTTATGTTAGTGCTGGGATTCTGGTCTAAGACATTTTTAAGTCAGAGGAGACTGAAGCATTTTGGGAAAGAAGCAATGTCTGAACTTGTCAAATGAATGCATGGAAGGGAATGAGATGGGAAGGATGTTAATCCAGAGCCTACCAGTGTGTTCCCTAAACGGCTGGTGCTGATCTCTCCAACATCTTTAGGTTTGGTTCCAAAAGAAACAGGACTTGTGCAACTGCATTGTCTGGTGGTGCTGCTTCCCTCCCTGGCAGCAATTCAGCCTTTTGGCTGATTTCAGTAAAACTCAACCCAGAAATAGAGGTCTCAGTTATTTGTAACCACAAGAACTTAGTATGTTCAGTCTATATAAAAAGAGAAGGCTCCAGACCCTTTTCCAAGATAGGATCTCCATGGAGAGAATCTTCAGCAAAATGCCTTTCAAGCATTAGAAATCTCTGCAGGAACTAACGCTTGAAAGACAAACGCACAAGAACACAAGTTTCACAAGTCTGGCTGCTCACTGCCCTTACTGTTTTGTAAACATTATTTTCTGTAAAACAAAATGCTCTTCAAAGTCCATGGAGTACAAGTTAGAAAATGTCAGCTCTGAAATAGCCTCAGCAAATTTTAATCCAGCTCTCTTTTACCATATGCTGTAAGAGATTCTTCTGTTACGGGAGCAATTACACTCTTGCCCTGCTCCCAAAGGGCCTGTGTCTCATTTGGTGAACAGAAGTATTTAATGAGCAGCGATCAGTTATTCAATATTTTGCTTTCCTTCTTGTCCATTGGTGTTGCCTTGGGCCTTATGTATTATCAGTCCTTATTAAACACCACTTCGAAGACACAAATTACTGGTTTTCTCATAACCTTTTAGTCTCCTACTGGAATATTTAGAGGACACTAGTTCAAGCTCTGGGAGTTGAGGGATATGTTATCCTCTGTACCATATACTACTTCATACCTGCAAAGCTGCCTGGCTTCAACAGCTGCTTGAGACCCAGACTACCAGATGGGACACTCAGGAGATGAATAGTACTTGTCACTGGCTACCCTTGAAAATTTAGGCTATTGGCTAGCATCATCCTTTGTCTCTGCAGTGGAGATAGGAGTAAAAGTGTTGCTGAGGGCCATGTTTGGTGAACTGCCAGTAACCACCTGCAAATGCGTGTCCCCCAAATGGAGGCACTGAGTTAAGTTCCTGAATTTCAGAGGCCTTGCTGCAGAGCATAGAGTTATTGGAGCTTTTTAATGAAAATGTTGATAGGTTCTTCAATGGAAGATGGAAACTTCCTCCCTCCCACTCCTGTTTTTAATTTTTTTGTTGTTAAACAGCATATAGCAGTAATCTTTGATCCAAGATTAAGCCTGGCATTTATAAACTACCCCAAATCAATGTGTGCTTCAGTGCTATTGATGTATTACTAATAATCTGAATAATGATGCCTTCCATAATGAAACTTGAAAAGTCTATCTTGTGTAAAGATCTTTATTTTATACCACTAGCTTACCAGTGTGCTCCATGTAGCTTAGTTATTACTGCTGTTTCCTGGCTCTTTAATCATAGACTCTACTTTGTGAGTAGAAGATCTTCTAGCTTCCAGAAATTTTAAGTTTTGGGTTGGGCTCTTTCAGACAAGAGGAGACAACCAGCCGGTCAGCTTGACTTTCAAACTTGACTTCACCTTGGTCAGAAAGAGGGTCAGGCAGAGGGAAAGCTGAGTGACCGCATGGCTATTCAGTGTGAAGGACCATGGTGTGCATTTGGGCAGTAGCTCTCTGTGACATTTAAGAGGGCTCTGCTCTGCCTAAAAGCACAAGATAACTTGAAAAACCATTTAAATGCCTTCTAACACCATTGCATGTATGGAGAGTTGAATGAGCACGTTGGTTCTAATTTCCTGGTTAACTATCAAACTTGCTTACAACATGACTAGTTGGTAAGTTGCAAGGTGCTGTCATGGTTTGCTAAATGGCATCTCAGATGTCATTGAAGAGCTTTGAACACTTTCCTTCCTGCTGAGAATGAAGCAGGAGCTGTTTTTCATATCTTTTTTTTCTCTTTTTCTGTTTTCCTGTCATAGCTACGTCAGCTATTGCAAAAACTCCAGCCAAATAGCTATGCTGGCAAAAACCCTAATGAAGGTGCTGTGATAGCAGCTAAAAAGTTTTCCCTCTGGTGCAGATTTAATTCTATTTGGGAAATTGATTTAAATTAAATCAGGCAAAAGAATGCTTTTGAGTGTATAAGCTCTGTCTCCTGTGAGGTTCTGCTGATAGGGTTGCACCAGCAAAACCTTTAAAGTGTGCAGAAGCCCAGAGCAAGTAAGAACTAACTTGTAGTCCTTAATATGGTGACTTACACAACTTTTGATTTCTCTCTTTTTTTTAATCAAAATCTTCACTGAAGAGTTTGGAATGTAACTTTTCATCTTGGAAACGGTTTTTAGCTTTGTCATGTGATTTAGACCAGAAGTCTATCTGAATGACTTTATAAAGCCCTGCATGTGATTGTGGCTTGTTTTTTTTCCCTCTTCTCTCTCCTCCCCTTTGCACGTAGAGCAATAGAAAAACTGAATGGGTTTCAGCTTGAAAACTATTCCTTGAAAGTTGCATACATCCCTGATGAAATGGCAGCCCAGCAACCCCCGCAGCAACATCCCCAGGGAAGACGTGGATTTGGACAGAGGGGTCCTCCGAGGCAAGGGTCACCCGGTGCAACCACAAGGCAGAAACCACAGTCAGATGTTCCCCTGCGGATGCTGGTTCCCACGCAGTTTGTAGGAGCCATTATCGGGAAAGAAGGAGCGACAATCAGGAACATTACAAAACAGACTCAGTCCAAGTAAGTAAATTCACAGAACTGTAATTGCAATCTTTAATACTGTGTCCTCGTCTCCTGCGTAAAGGGAAACTTGTAAAACTTCACAACCTGTGTGGTCAGAGAACCACAGCAGTGGATAGGATATCTTTGACAAGGTGTATTTAAGGACTGGCTTCTGTCCTTGACTTATGTTCAGATCCTATCTGACTTGTTTCTTCCTGTTTTTAAAAACATGAAATTAGGCAGTGCTAATAGGATTGTAGTGTGTTAGTCTGTGGGATGTGCAGTCAGTGTGGTGATGCATCCATGCCTTTTAAGTGTTTATCCTAGCTTTAGTTTAATTCAGGGCATTCTGAAGTCTTATACAAGTTTTAGTTGGGGGGAGGGGGGATAATCTTCTTATCTCCTCTCACTATTCCTTACACCTCATCCTCATGTACTTCTGGTGAATAAATCTGTTGCTATCAAGTTGCAGACCGCATCAAAACACAGAGTAAGGAAATGTATGGGAGGCAAATAGCAAGCCGCCTAGTGACCTAAGTAGCATAGGGTGCTAGAACCTAGAGATGCTGGAGGAGATATTTCGGTGCATGTTAAATCCATGCCCACAAGGAAGGGCTTAGCGGGAAATGGGAATCTCTAGGGTACCTCTAAAAGCAGAGGGTAAAAGATGTTGTCTTCAGCGGTACATGGTATGAGCCTTTGGCTCTGTAGTTACAGCAGGCAGGACCTAGAAATGAGCTGTGTGTGAGGTGTAAGAGGGTGGAGTGGCTACAGTTTTGAGAGCAGTTAATGAGGATAAAGGAGTCCTCTAATTACACTCCCACCCTCCCAGCAGACAGGCTCCCCCCTTCCTCTTCTGCATCCAACTGCAGGATTATCATCATGATTCTCCTTCCAACCTCTCATTAGTGTGTTGTAACCCACGAGACTACTTGCTGTGTTTAATAACACAGGTTTAAGAGGTCTGTGGCGTCCTGACAAGACTTGGCTGTAGTTTGCCTATGGGTATCTAACTTTTTAGCTGAGATCTAGAAAGTCTAATTCCTGGACTATAAAAATCCTGAAAGATTGGCATAAGTAAAGTTTTTATCCCTTACAAGAAGGCTGGATTGAGCAGAAATAATTGCAGGTTGCAAACTACAGGTTTGTGACTTCAAGAATAAGGTTTTCATCAGTTTGGGGCTAAAAAAGAAACATCATCTAATTTCAGCTGCACCAAGGATTGCCATAGGCTTCTTAGAAAATGCTGCATCATAAACCGAAGTAAATTTTCGATATCAAAAAGAACTGGAAAAAAAAAAGGGTTTATTGAAAAGCAACGTGGTAGTTTCAGTTTGGAAACAGCTATTATTTGAGGGAGAGGGGAGGAAGCAAAAAGCAGGAGTAGGAAGAGTATGTGACTCAAGTTATTTGTGGAGGACAAATTATATCCAAGGCATTATCTTGATGCAGATCCTAATTAATTATTGTGAAATTCGTACAGCTACATAAATGATGATGTAGACTGAGGCTTGTAGTTTTAAAGTGGAGCTAGCAAAAGGTGATGTCGGGACAAATTTTCAGCTTAAACCATAGGAAAGTAATCTTGAGGATGAGTGCAAGTTCTATGATGCTACTTGCCAGCAGAGAAATGCTAGGACACTGCTGCTGTGGTCATTAGACAAGACAAGGTGGAACAAAACCTGACTGTCCTGTAGCTGCACACTCATTATTAGTGGAGTGACAGGGCTGGAAGAGTGTTGAGAAAGCTTGATGAAATTTTGTCTTTACTGGTTTACAGTAGATTATTGTCTAACAGCTCCCCTGAATAACTTAATGGGAGTTTGGTGAGAAAAGGAGATGCCAGTGTCCACAAAGATGAAGTTTAGCTGGTAAAATCAGGATAGGGCAGGCTTTTTATAACACACACAGACAAAAGTAGTATTTGAGAGTTTTTAGTTGTACACTTTACTGAACTAAGCCACTTACCTGTAGTCACTATTAGCTCAAAATTAATTCGTTTTATGAGAGCTGAAAATATGCAAGGCCTGCCATATACTACGTGGTTACAGTTAGTGTTTTTCTTTCCAGAATCGATATTCATCGTAAAGAGAATGCAGGTGCTGCTGAGAAACCAATAACCATCCACTCAACTCCTGAAGGCTGCTCAACAGCTTGTAAAATTATTATGGAGATCATGCAAAAGGAAGCTCAAGATACTAAATTGTGAGTAAAAAGCATTTCATTGTGGATACATTAAAAATTCTGAATTCTTGACTCCATTTAGAGAAGTAGTCTTTAAAACCATTAACAAGTGAATCTTTGTTGCTGTTATCCACATTTGAGTAGGTAAAGAAAGGAACCAAGACATTTTTTCTTCAGGGCAGTCTACTCATTTAATTAGTCCCAGCACACATCTATGTTTTCAGCCATTGTTTAGCTGTGATTTTAAGGTGAACTGGAGCAAATGCTGAAGTTTCTTGAGCAACTAATAGCCTTTAATCGGAGTCAGCATAATAAGTTGTGAGTGCTCACTAAAAGCGTTAAGATATATTTCTTCCTTCCCAACAGCTCTTGCTACTTCAGTCTGAGCTTTAGCAGGTATGAAGCTGTAGATGATAGTGCTGAAATGTGCATTGCATTTGGACTCGTTCTGCATTTAGTATAAACATGTGTAAGTAGATGGGAGTCATAGACATTTCTATGAAATTTATCCATAACATGCAGAAAAATTTGGTCTCCAAAAGTCTCACTGGATGTAACCTCCATTACAGTACAGAAGAAATTCCCTTGAAGATACTGGCACATAACAACTTTGTTGGCCGACTTATTGGCAAAGAAGGAAGAAACCTGAAGAAAATTGAACAGGACACAGATACTAAAATCACGATATCTCCGTAAGTTTTTGGTGGCCTAATCTTTTGGTGAGATGTCTCAAATAGCGATGCCGCTCTGATACGTTCAGGTGTAGAGTTCTGACAGTAATGTGTGTTTTGAAGGCTGAGATAACAGCCTTTCTGAGGCCTTTTTATAATGTGGATTAAACTGTTACTTAAGCTCAGTTACGTTTTATGTAAACAGTGAGTCTTCATTGTAAACTAAGTCAAGAGCAAGCCTAAAAATAACATAGGCTATGTGGAGCCTGTGTTAGACTGTATTTTAAGTGTCAGTTGTTTTTAACATATTATACCATATGTAATGATAAGTGTTTGAAACTGTAAGTCTGGATGAGTTCTGAGCTGTGTGAAAACGAAACTAGTGATGTTTTAGTTTCTGGTATAGATTAAGTTTTTGGATGAGGGAAGGAAATGAGTACTGAAAAGAGTAATTTTAGTAGCAGTTCTGTCCCTCTTGGCCACTAGCAGCCAAAGTGGGATAGGTTGACTAGCATGCTTCGAAGTAACAGCTTTTGGTCTCAGAGTTTGTGAAGGTAGCTGAGACTTGTTCAAATTTGGCTAAGATTGAACAGAAGCTTTCACCTTCACTGGAAATCTGCATGTCACTGATTAAATCAGCATCTCTGTAGAAGCTTGGCTGTTAATAGTAGATTTACTGTGGCATAATATCTTTGAAGAACCTTGTGTTCTGAGTAATGAGTACTTTGGTGTGAACATTCAAGCATCTGAAGCCATCCTGGACTTAGGCTTTAGCAAGAGAGGGTGAGAATAAGTCTTATAAGCTGTAGGAGAAGATGAACATTTGAAAGACAGATGAAGATCTATGAAGACGTGTGTGTGCATGCAGAAGACAAAAGGTGTACTGCAGAAAGTATCTCAAATGAAGGTGAGGAAGCTAAGAGTGAATGAGGTTCCTTAAAAGGAGGAAATGGAAATTGAGTTGAGTGAAAGAAGCTGAGACCTCTCTGAAGGTATGTAAAAGTTAGTGGAATTAGTCAGATGAAAGGTGAATCAATTGGAGAAAAAGAACCCAAATGAGTGTTTCAATAACAGGTTTTATAAGACCTGCATGCTTTCTTTAATGTATTGACATAAACATTTTGTTTGTAGACAGTACACAGAGTGTTCATGCTATTTCTTAAAGGGAGGGTGGGAAATGTACAGGATAAATGGGATAGTGGTCTTCATTCCATAAAACCCACTTGTCTTTATTGATGATGACACAAATAACACTGTCTATAAACACACGAAATGTTGGTTTTTTTTTTAGTTTAGTAAGTTAATGGTTTATTTGCATTAAAATCTTGACATCAAAATTATTCTTCTGCTATGCCTGAAGTAACCCCATGAAGTTGCCTGGTTTAGCTGGTACATAAAAGAAAGCAAATACCCACTGACTCTGTTTTGTCTAATTAGTCTTTCTTTCGGTCTCTTCATTTAGGCTTTTTTGGTAAGCTTGCTCATAAAGTTAAAGGCAGCTTTCCTTTTTTCTTTGAGGTGTTTTCCAGCACTTTCTTTCCTGAGGCAGTAACTCAGTGCTCGCACACTAGAAACTTAAGGATTGCCTTGCGTATGTGTTTCATGCTTGCAGCTGCTTAACTGAGATGCTCAGGTTGCCACGCTGCCTGCTGTGCAAGAAAGCAAGCTTTGCATGCTTCTTCCTTTCTCTCTCCTTCCTTCCATGGGCTTCCTTACCCTGCCTGCATTTTGCTCTGTCCTTTTTTCTTTAATAATTTTTTCCTCTTGTCCTCACACCTTCATCTCACCTTTCCGCAGTACATGGATATGCCTTGGCTTCCCAGTCAATTTCTTCCACTTTACCATAGTAGGCCAGTGTTTGAACGAAGAGCTAGTTTACTGTGGTAACCCTTTCACTTTCCCTGAGGAGTTGCTAGTGTTTTGCAGCAAATGTGAACTTGCACACAACTTTTGGTTTTCCCCTTAGGAGGATTTGGAGGCTCTCCTTGCAGTTTCACTGAGGATTGGGCTTTTTTCCTCTCCTTCCTTAAGAAATTCACAATTGTTCTCAAGAAAATAAAGTTTCTCATGGTCTGTGTTTCTGGGGTGTTTAAAACTGTCTGAAGCCCTGTCTTTGTTGGCTGGGCTGGTATGGAGAGCAAAGCTGAGGGGTGCTGTGCTGCCCTGTAGCTCATGTTCTTGCAGAGTGTGATGATTTGTGTCTTGTGTTGCACCTAAGCACGTGTCAACTGTCTGATGCCATCCTCAGTGTGGTGGTTTTTGTTGCATTTGCTGTGGGGACAGAGTTTCTCCAGATTCTCTGAGTGTACTGTTTGAGGCCTGTTATGAATTGATACTATGCTCTTTGGAGAGCAAACGTGATGTGCTCGAGTGTCACCACACTCAAATGATAAACCTGGATTACCCTCTGCTTTTTTGCTAATGAGCTGTGCTTCTGTTTCACTTGCAGATTGCAGGACTTGACACTCTATAATCCAGAAAGGACCATTACAGTTAAAGGCAGTATTGAAACTTGTGCCAAGGCTGAGGAAGAAATTATGAAGAAAATCAGGGAGTCCTATGAAAATGATATTGCTGCTATGAATGTGAGTTCTTTTGTGGCATGGGCCTTTTCTGGAACTAGAAGCATGGAAAGATACAGGTGCGGGAGGCCTCTGGCGGTCACGTGGCCCAGCAGTTTCCCAGTATAAGGCCTGCTTCACAGTCAAATGAGACAATGTAGGGACTTGTCCCCTCTTGAACATCTCCATGGATAGAATATCCACAGTCTCTCTGGGCAGCCTGTGCTCTGTCTCACTGCTCTCATGGTGAAAAGTCTTTCCTAGTATCACAACTGAATTTTCCTGTTGCAGCCTTTCTCTGTTACCTCTTGTATTAATTCCTGGTGCTTGGGTGAGGGCTTCTAATAATTTATGTACGAACGTTAATGAAGGCTTTTTCTAATTTGTTTTGAGTAAGGGAACTGAGAAATTGCTTTAGATTGAGGAAATGAATGAGCATTTCATTTCTTTTTGCAAAAGCCAAAAGGAATGTGTTTTAATGTGTTGCTGTGGTTTATGTGTTCTAGTTTGCATATGTTAGTGATTCCTAGTATCTTCACTTTAAAAACACAACAGCATAAAAAAAATTTCTCCTGTTTTCAATAAGGCAATTTCAGAAGGCTTTATCAAAGTGTTTCTTGATACCGATGCTAAAGGCATTTAGTTATTCAAAGATGATTGGTGATTATATAATAAAAACCCCACACTCATTAGTTTGCTAAAGTGTTGCTAACGCATTTTGAGAAATGATTGAGATTTTTTGATAAACTATGAAGAGCTTTTTGTGTGTCCAAATCTTATGGTCTAGGCTCAGACTGGAAACACTGTTTTCGGTTTACAGTAAACTCTGATTTTCTAGAAATGGCCATTCTTTGTGGTTTTCCTGCTGGCTGGGGAGGATATTCTCCTTGCTTTTCTTCCCCACTGTCTCTTCCCGTAAGCACATTGCAGGACACAAACTACACACAAGGACACAGTCAAGTATTTTATAGTGGTATATTTTTGCTTCATATTGTGAACAGGAGCACAAGGTGAGCTTGAGGCTATTCTGTTTGGCAAAGGTGTGGAAAGCAGAAAGCTACCTCTGTTACTGGATGGATTTCAAATTCAATTTGTAGGGATTATTAGGGTAGTTTTTCAGTTGGTGAAGTTTTGGGGTATTTTGTTGTTTCATGATTTGCTTATGCTGATGGCTTGAGAGGGTGAGGTATTTCTGAAGCATAGTCATTTTACTGGGCAACAATCTGGAAAAGTGAAAAGGGGTACTGACAAATTTTTGTATCATGGACAACAAATGCTTCTTACTGCATGATGCTGCTACTTCTCTCTTGTGGTCAACCAGAGGACATAAACTTTGTAGCTGATGCTTTTGCAGTAAATGCTGAGATAATCTCACTTCATCTTTTGCAAGACATGGGAGGAAAAGTATATAGGAAAGAGAATGGGGTTATATTGTGGCATATATATCCCCAGTATATAAAAAGTCAGAACCTGTGCATGTGCTTTCTATTTCTACAGCCTGTCTTTTTTTAGTATAAAGCCAAGATTAGTATCTCATTTATCTAATAATCTTGTTCACTTTGGAAGCAAATAATACTATTATCAGATTTTCTTGCTCTTAAGTTTGTCATGTTTTTCACTGGATAAGTTGTAGCAAGTGATTCCCATATGCTTTTCACACTATGTGTTTTCAATGTTATTGGTCTGTGCATATGTCTGGGAAATAGGTTTGAGGCAGAGTCCTTGGGGTAATGGAGATGAGGTTTTTTTCTTTCTAAATAACAAACTGACATCTCTTAAGAAGTTATCAGCCTCTGCCAACCACGATCCTGATTGAAGTTAATAACGAGGATTGTAAATCTTAACTCTTTTGCCATTGCAGCTTCAAGCACATTTAATTCCTGGATTAAATCTGAATGCCTTGGGCCTGTTCCCACCTTCTTCTTCAGGAATACCACCTCCCGCAGTGAGTGTTGCCTCTGCTGCTGCTGCTGCTTCATATCCACCATTTGGGGTAAGGGAATCTCTCTGATTTTTGATGATTAGTGGATGGTGATACTAATCCATACAATGCTGCTGTTCAAAACTACTCAGTTTGCTGTAATTTTGCCCCAGAGATCTGAGAATTGTGTTCTGTGACTTTTCTAAATGTTGTTGGTCTTCCTGATTGCAAAAAGGAAATATTTCCTGTGGCTGCTGCTAGGAACAGGCATTCGTTGATCATTTAGTGAAATCCTCAGTGAAACCAAAAAGTTATTTCTTAGAAAAGTGTATTAGATCATGTTTTCTAGAGGATTTGAGTTATTACAGAGATATCTTATATAAAATCGGATTTAAAAATTGCTGGAATTTGCGATTAATGTTAGTCTGCAGTTGTATTCCTGTTGCTATGGAAGGGAAAAAAAAATGGTCTTGTTATAAAATGGGGATCTCTTTGTAGCTAAAATCTGATTGAATTTAGTAGTTTTATAAATGTACAAGCCCTGTTGAGTATAGTATTGCTATATATATAGGATTTAAATTACATGGATTGATCTCCAGAAAGCTGTGATTTGCTTGCCACGTTGCTCTCTAAGAAATATGTGAATTCAATAGACTCTTACTCAAATCAAGTGCTGATAAGTAATCATAAATTAGGTCTTTTGCTATGAGCAAAAGATAGTTACTGTATTGGAAAGCTCTAGTGTCTTTCTGGAAAGAGGTGGTGCTCTGCTATTCAAGAAGAGACAACCTCATTACACAGAAGGTAATTTTTCTTCTCTTCCCTGTGGTGGGTGTTAGCAGCTCAATGGAAGATGAGTTTTCAAAATGAGCTTGTAACAAGTGGATGACAGAGCTTTACAAACTATGACGTGGCTGACTTTGCTGTCTGCTTTGCTCAACAGTGACATCTAGAGAGCTAAGTCTGGGACTCTTCATGAACTAGAAAAGTGAAAAATGCAGCGCAGCACACTGAACTTTATCAAACAACTCAAGTGGGTCTATATATATATTGCACTAAAGGGTAGTTGTTGCCTAACCATTTTTCCCAGAGGAAGCAGCCAAGAAAATGTCACTGCAAAGAACAGGAAAAATTCCACACTCGCATCGTTTGTGGGAATGAACAAGTTGGGTGTTATGAATGTATGATAAACTAAATGGAGTGCAAGAATGGCTTTATCAGGAAAAAGTGCTTGACTGAAAACTACAATGGCAATATGTTCATACTCCATTATTTTACTCCTAATAGGAGTGCTTCTATTTATGATAAATTTTCTCCCCTTCAAAGTCCCTCTGCACGTTGATTTCAGAGTAGCAGTCTGAAAAATACAGGTTTTTCCTTAGTTCTGTTGCATGAAGTGTCATCTATGGTAATGGATTGCCTCAATTTATTCCTTTTTTAAGAGAAACAAGGGGTGATTTCTTAACAGAATATAATTTTCTTTAGTGGTAATGAGAAGCATAGCTTTTTCTTTCTTTTTTTACTTCAGATTTGTGAGCTACTTTGCCATTCTTGAGATTCATACTATAAGCCTATAGCTCTGCCCCTCACTTGGTTTATTTCCATTTCATTTTTTGTTGTGGTTCTTTCTTGCTTTTGCTTCAAACATGCACCTAAACAGTGCAAGTTAAGTAAGGTTTAAACGTGTGATTTAAATCTTGTCTGTACCTCTGTTGCTAGTGCACCTTTCTCCCCACCCTGGCTGCACCTTTTTTGGCCTGCTAGGATCTCTGGCAGTTTTGTGGCTTCTGAAAATAGGATAGTGGCAACAGCTGGAAAATAGCGTCAAGAAACAACTGCCCTTGTGTAAAAGTGTAGAATCATTGAAGGTGGAAGCACCATGCTGACTGAACTGTCTCTTGCTCCTGATCATACTGCATGCTCAGTCCTCTGAATAAACTGTCTCTACAGATAGTCTAGGAGTATGAGAAGTTGATATGCAAAAAAAAAGGATAAACTTCTGGCTTTTTTTTGAAGGTTGGCTTGATACCAAGACAGCCCCTAAATGTGATACTGAGGGCTTCTGAAATAAATGCATGGACAACTGAAACTATCTCACCTTTTCTTACTTACTTCTGACCTTGGCTGGAAAAAGAGCAGGTGATTCTGTGAGCTTCAGGCAAGTCAGCCCCTCTTGATTACTTGGAATAGCAGTCTCTTGCTGGGGAAAGGAAACAGATGTAAGAGTTTATCTTTTAATGGTTGTGGTTTTCCAGAAAACAAAGTTTCCATAAAATTTTTTTTACTCTGTGTGACAGTGACTTAAATCGTGTTTGTGCATGAAGTTAGTTTCTGTAATGTCTGAGGTTTATGCCTCTTAATGTTTTTTTCTTCTACTAGAATGGTTTTTAAGACAGTGATTAGATAAGGCATTGGGACATGTAGAAGTAGAAACCAAAAGAAAAGAGCTGTCCACATTTTGAAGAAATGGAAATGATTTCAAGGCTGAAGGCATCCGTAGGGTGGGATCTAGGAGAGCTCATGGGGGATCTAAAAATAAAATTAGTAAAGAATTACCTATGTAAGTAAAAGAGGCTTCAAGGAAAGAAGGTCTTAGAAGAAGCAATAAAGAAATAGCAGGAGACTTTATGTCCATTCAGCTATGAGCTATTCATTACCAAGTTCCTTGTTCTGGCAAAAGCATTTGGGCAACTCGAGTCCCTTGAGCTTGTTTTGAGTGGATGTTCTTGTGTGCTTGGGAGCACTGGTTAGCTGGCACTGAGGATATCCCTTTCAGGCATCTGGAAATCCTTTCTGAAAGTGCTGCTGAGGTCAGGGTGTAAGAAGTGTATCCTGCTGCTGCCTTGCTTATTTTTGACAGTTGAAAAATTCTGCCTTCTGCTCAGGGTTGGACATGGGTGGCTCTTCCCTGTCCCCAATTTAACTTAGCAAAGGTGTGTTCCTCAGCAATTTCAACTGCACTGTTAACAGGGGTCTCTTAGCATCTAGTGTCATTGAAGTCTTTTTATGAATGTGTGCTTACAAACCATTTAGTGAGCCCTGCTTGAGGGTTATGAAACTGTAGTTTGAATATCTTTCTATGAACCCTTTCTTCACCTTGTTGTGGGGATGGACTCAAAAGTGGCTCTCCCTTGGATCAGAAGAGGTAGGTGGGTGAGATTTCTGCATTTGCAGAAGAGTTTCTAGATGGAGCTGATCCCTTAGATGTACTATTTTCTCGTGACAAGGTGTTGCTATGACCTTGTGTAGGTCTTGTTCCCAAAGAAACTGAGGTGTCATCTGAGTTATTAAAACAAGTGTCTGTCGCGTTCTTGATGCTGCTTTTTTGTATGGGTGGAAAGAGAAGGATCTGCATAGTAAACAGATCTAGGATTTTGTTACATTGCTAGAGCTTGAAGTGACAGGTTTGAACACCCATACATTCAGCTGTAGCCAAGTATTCCTAAAATGGAGTATTCAGGAAATTGGGAATGAGTAATTGGATAAGTTTAGCTGTGTCAACGTGAGCTTTGTGATGTTTCACGCTATCCCTCTTTGTGCAACATTTTTTAAGGTGTTTTTAATAAGAGCATAAACAGTGTTACCCAGCTGCTACAGGAATAGTCCAGTGTCACAAACTTAGGAGTTGATGTTATCAAATGCTGGCTTGCATTCAATGTCTTGGACTGGGTCATGTTCATAAGAACAATTTCCTTGTGACCAAGATAACTCATTCTCAGTATTCCACCTCAATGATGGTTCACAACAGTGTGTAACAGCAATGTCTGATCGTATGGAGCCTTCTCTCATTTAATCTAATGAGATCCAGTTTCTGTCTCAGTAAGAATCTGGTTGCTGCTTTACCCTTTGTCCTGGCAGTAGAGCCTACACAGTAAGTCACAGGCTGCCTTTGGTCCCTGTCTCTGTACAGGTATCATAAACGTGTGCACATCCACTGCACATGGTAACAGAGTCTCAGCAATACATCTAGTGCAGGCTAGCCATTTGTTTATTTATATTTAGCTATCATTAGCAATAATCCTATATGCTGCATCTGTATAACTTATTTGCAAAATCCAAGCTCTGTTTGCCTGCTTAAAGCACTCACTTGTGTGTAGCCATTTAAAATGGATGCAGGGAATTGCATATTGTGTCTTGATTCCTGAATTTTCCTGTCTCTTTTTGCAAAAGCCAACTTCCGTATACTTTTCTCTGGCCTCCTAAAAGGCAAGCAAACAGGAACATGTGGGAATCATTGAAATATTCTAATGAAAATATAAGTTTAATGAAAATTCAGGACTTGAGAAATGTCTCAACAATATCAGGAGTTAAAAACTATTTTTACTGTCCAATGGGCATGATTTTCTCTTATGATCCTGGTGATACGATAGAACCAATGGGGTTTTTTTATGAATATGTGCCCTTGTGTGAGCATCCTTAACTCTGCACTTGAATGCTTGTGTGTGTCACAGTTCTGAAACGATCACAGATAGTTTTGTTAACCTGCCCACTGCCACGCAGGATGAACATCATGACCTGAACACCTGCACAAAGAATGGGGATTTCTGCAGAAGTGGATATGCCCCGTTTCCAGAACATGTTACCACAAAAAAATGTTTTGGAAAGTATGTCAGCCAAACTACTTCAGTTGTGGTGTTTTACTGCTCAAAGCTGTCTTGATGAAGTCGTTGCTTCTGTCTCCTGCACTCTGGGGAGAGTATGCACATACTTGTCTCCCAAGAATAGAAGCTTGTTCCCTTGCAACACAGAAGACTTTAATACTCCAAACAGATGAGGAATCTTTGTCTTAAAGTTCAACTGTGCAGTCATGCAATAAAACCACCTGGCTCATCCACTGGGGTTAAGTGGGTAGCACCCTTTTTATAACTGAAACTTTGTGTGTTTTGTTGTACATCTCACTGCATTGCTTTTGTAGCCTTTGGGTCTGAAACTTGGCATCCCAAGGGTATGGGAGAAGGTGGGCTGATTTGTGAGGAGCTCATCCTGCACTTCAGTGTCCTGAAACAGGGCGGTAGAATCTATTCTCTGGCTATGTATACTGGAATGTATAGGAAGGCATGAAGTAGACAGCTTTCCCCCACAAGAGGAGCAGATGTTAGTTGCTGTCCTGCATCTGTAAGGTCCTGTAAGAGCCTGCTAAAGTGCTCTGTGAAAGTTAGCTAGGCTGAAGAGATGCGCTTCTGCTTACAGTAGGACTGCTTTCTCTACTGGTCTTTTTGCACAACAGTTGTAGCTTCTTGAGTCCCTACCCTTAAAAAGCACTCTTTCTAACCTTTTCTTGAGCCTCACTGTTAATTTTCAGGTTATGTGATGTGCATATAAGCTTCTAGGAAGGTGGGGAGGAAAGAAAAGGTGTGTGGGGGAAAGGTAGCTTTCTACAGTAAACAAAACCAAGAAATCAAGCCACTCTTCTGATCACAAAAAACCACCTTGGACAGCTAGGCTGATATGTTGCTTTCCTTTATTTTTTTTTGCTATCTCTGGAAGCTTTATGTTGCAGGTGAGATATATGTCAATGGAAAACTTTCTTAAAGGATGTGGTCAAGAAAGAGATTCTGTCTTTGTTCTCCAGTAATTTTCTTAAATAATAATAGTAAAGAAGAGATCTTGGATATCACATAGATGTAAGAGAAGAAGTAACTGTACTGTGCTTTTGGCAGGAAAGGAAAGTAATTTAAAATTAAAACTTAGTTCACTGAGGGCCTTCATTTGATGCCCTGAGCATAGTTGAGAGAGATGAGGAAGAGGAAAAACTGCCCTATGTGTCCAGGTACATTGATTCTTACTTGGTGGCATGTTGGGCTCCGTTGGATGTGTGGGTTTGAAAGGATTAGTTCATGCAACTGTTACATCTAAACTACCCAATGGTAATAATGTATGTACACCTATAATGTGTGTAGTTGTAAGTGGCTTTCCCTAATTTGGCTAGCTTGTTAAGCAGTAGATTTTGTGAGGAGCTGTCCCACGGCCAAAAGAGGATGTGGTTTTGGGGGGGGTGAAGAAAGATTTGCCAGTGTTTGTACAAAATGGTTTCATATCAATAAAATGAAAACCATACATGTGCAAGCACACACAGTCTTGAGGGCACTATAGGACAACAGCATTGTCTAGAAAAACCTACTACCAGCTAATTAGGCTTCTTTTAAAGCTTGTAATCTCAGTGCCTTGAATGCACCTTTCCTGCTGCTTAGTTTCTTAAAGTCATTAATGATGCATTTTTGACAGCTAAGACATTTGCCCCATGGTGCGTAACATTGTGGGATTCTTCTGCCCCATGGAGAAAACGGCTGGTCCCCCCACTGCCAGAGTCTTCTGCTCCTACCATGCTGTGTTGGCAGGGAGCCACGTCCGGAGTAATCAGAAACTATTCTGCCTCTGGAGATGGAGTGGCCCCCAGTGATGGAAGCAGAAATGCAGTTGGCACTGTATGATGTACAAAGATCTGGCAAGGTGACAGTTGGTATGGGTTTTTTTTTCCTGAGGTGTTGAAGCCTCCAGTTATTCTTAATTGCTCCTTCCACAGTTCTGAGGTTGTCAGAATGCAAATAGGATCGCTCACTAACTAGTAATGCAGACTTTGAAAATGAAAATGGCCTCTTCCTCACTGCAGATTTGAGTACTTGTGATATTTATACTTCCTTGGGACAAGAGAGAAGAATTTTTGTTGGTGTCATGCTTCCAGATTCTTGTCATGGGAAGAAGATTTAATCTGTTCCCTTGAATATTGCATACTCACAAGCTCCAAGTACCAGGCTCAGCATCTTCTGGATGTTAAACTAAATGGGGAATTTAATTCCTTAAGGTGCTAAATAATATTTACTTACTAGACTGTGCTGAGCTTCTTCAGGCCACAAACAAAAATAGGTCAAGTCCTCTTTCTGGTGTACCTGGCTCCATCTCTGGTTGGTTTGTTTATTTAATGTAATGGAAAAATAAGCGACCTTTCTGTGTTTTCACAGCCTGTTTTCCTTTCAGCTGCCAAGGAATCTGAGCAGTGCCTTTGTAAGCCAGTGCTGATGAATACCTGTATCTTTTCAAAGCCACAGATTTCCTGGCCAGCTTCTAAGAGTTTGCAGTACCCATGTGGCTGGTGTGTCACAGCCGTGATTTTTGAAGTGGAAATGTTTCTATATGTTTGCAGTGTTGTAACACCAAATACCTGTGTTTGCTGCTTGTGAATGACCAGCAAAATTCTTGCTTACGTAGTTTCACAATCTGCTCCTTATGTTGATTCCTGCTTTTCGCTGTCTATTCAGAATAAAAGGTGGCAGATTGCGTTTTTTGGCATTGTGGCCAATCAGATTTTGCAAAAACAAAAAGTTCATGCCATGCTCAGAAATATGTCAGTCCTGTTCCTGCTTGTGAAATGCCTTATAACCAGCCTGCCAGAAAATATTCCTGCCCTGCTTCTGTGTTTTCTACCCACTCATTCCTGGCTAAGTTTTCATGTTGGAAACACTTCTGATAGGTGCGGTCCTGTTAGTGACTTCTAGTACTCTGAGGAGATCCCTGTGGCTTGCCAGGTAGAAGACAATGGTGATGAAAAGTACTGAAGTTGAGAGCCAAGAAGTGAAGTGAGTCGTAGTACTAAGTGAGATGATTTTAGTAGCATTTCACATAAGGTACTGACCACTGTGTAATAACCAGCTGTATCTGAGTTTCAGGTGTCAAAATGCAGTAGTCCCCAGATTGGAAATGCAGACAGGGATTGTCTATTGTGTTTTCAACCATGGGGAGAAGACCAGCTCAGCTAGCTGGACAGAGGGTTCCCTCCAGCACAATGTGCTTTCTGGGTGTCCAGGACTGATGGGGGTGGGACAGGTATAGCTGCGCAGCTTTTCCATGAACTGATTACCTCAGAACAGGTCATGCTCTTGGTTCATCTAGTGACATGAGTGCTTCTTAGTTCATGCAGCAGTAATACCTGCAGGGTAAGAGGGAGCCAGCTCTGCTCTGAACACAGCAGACGTTCACCAGCCACCAGCCTAGAGGTCTTGAATGTTTGACGGAGGCAGCATGATGATCTCCTAGCCACACTAGAAGGCTGCTACAAGTGTGACATCGAAGCTGTTGTGGGGGAGTTCCTTGTTGTACTTGGAAATCTGTCCCACCGCTTCTGCCTCTCCCACCAATCTGGGATTCATGTGAAGATGCAGCCCTGGGTGGATGGTGGCGATGCAGCTTGTGCATGGGAAAATAGGTGATGCTTCAGGGTGTCAGGGTGAAAGTTACAATACACATTGCTGCTATTAATTCATGTTTTCCTAACTCTTGAATGACTGAATTCAGCAGTGAAGAACTCTATTGTCTTCTGTGTGTAGTTCTGGCTTCTCAGACAGTGAATATGGCAGGAAAATTCTAAATCACAGCATGGGCTTAAATTTGTTGTAAGTAAACCCAGAAAGCTCAGAGGCTGGGAGGAGGTCAGGTTTCACTTTAACCTACACTGGCAGCACTAATTTAGCTGATGTACAAGATGGTGACCCCAAGAGGTGTTTACAAGGATGTTGTAAAACTGTTGATCATGTTAGACATATCTACCAAGACTTTAAATAGGTTTTCCTTAATGAGCCTCTTGTTTCCAGCGAAGGCTTAAACTTTTAGTGTTACTATTGGAAAATGAGTACATTAGAATTTCTTTCACTGGTGTCAAAAGCTTTTTTTGTTATTAATGCATTGAACCTTACTGGAATGTGTTCAAGGATACTTGGCTTAAAGTTGGTTTCCCCTTGCTTCAAGTTTTCATTACTAAATAAATAAGAGCACTTAGCATAGCTGTAGGCCAGGATAATTCTTCACAGTGCATTGCAAAAACATGGTTTAAATTTTGGCTTTGGGTCTGGTAGGGGGTTTGAATAAAATGGTACCTCATTTCCTGACGAAAGAGGGTATTCTGAAGACCAAGTGAGTCATCTGTAACTCTGCCTTACCTTGGTGATGGTGATCCTGGAAGGTATTTAGGGAAATAATGGCAAAAGAGAATTTAATGCAATCATCTATTAATTATGTGTTTACTTTACACAGTGGATTTGTTTACTGTTTAAAAACAAAGAACCACCAGTAATCCACTAGGCTAAATGGTAGCCAAACCTTGGCTGAGAATGTTCCATGAAGGCTTAAAATAGCTTTTAATTATTTCCCTCGCAGCTAAAAAAAATTATGCTGGCTAGAAATGGATAACATGCCTTTTGTGTCTTATTCTAAGGTAATTCATTTGCAACACATTTAGAGTAAATGAAAACATGTACTGGAGATGCATAATGGGCATAGAAACCAGCAAAGATCCGATTTTGCTCCCGTTGATGTGTGGCAGAAAATCTTACTTACTTCAGTGGGTACAGTGTTTTTAAAGATTTACAGCCTTATCCCAAATGTTGCCATGGATTTACCAACCACATGCGTTTGATGGAGCAAGGGGTCTATGGAGACACTAAAAAACATGACTGGAAAAAAATCTGTGCTGTTGGCAGGCTTGCAGAAAAAGACCGAGATGAATGCTGAAGTTAATATGAGGGACATAAATAACAAACATGTCCCCTTACCAGCTCTGCAGTGGGTGAGATCACATGCTCATAGTGACTGGGAGAGCTGTGGACTGACCAAGCAGCAACATCAGATGAAAGAAACTAACAGGAGTTTGTCTTTGGGAAAAACAAAGGAGGCAAAACTTCTATGTTGGTGTGTTTGTTGTTTTTTTTTGTGGTTTTATTTTTTTGGGGGGGTGTTAAATTATTATTTATTAATTTTAAAGATAATTTCCCAAATGCAGTGTCTAATTCCCCTACTTTTTTTACCTCCCACGATCCATCTGAAGATTCGCAGCTTTATTTTTCTGAGCCTTCATCCTTGCATGGCTGTGCTTTGGCTGTTATGCAAGTGCAAGAGGAGGAGAAATGCTTTTCTTTCTGATGGCTTACTGGGTAAGGGGAAAAGCTCTCCTTTTTGTATGTGATTTTGGGCATTTTGTAGGACTGATGCACCAGGCCTTGGCAGAAATGTTACAGTAAGCTTATCCCAAGGGCAGCCTGCTGATGCTCTACAGGCCTTCTGCAAGCAGAAGCTGCAGAAAGAAGAGTGAATCTGCAAGTTTTCTTGGCTGGAAATTCTGTTTGTAGATCTGGTGTGAACCAGTACCTCTTGTGTAGCGGATGGCATGAGGCAATATCCCAAGGAGGGGAAGAGCCTCGCCACAGCTGAGGCTCTGAGAACTAAGAAATGACTGCTCTGCTAAGCCATTTTGCAAAGAGTAAACTATAACATGGTAGGGATGACAGCAGAGGACTGATTCTCCTGGGAAAGTCTTCTGTAGGGCTGTGGAGTCTGGTTGGAGCAAAGGGAACCATCCTGGTGATACCTGCAGCACAGGGGATCTAGGAGAGCCCAGTAGTGTAACAGAGAAGTAGCCAGGGGTTACAGGATTTAGTAACAGAAGAGGCTAGGTCTTGGATGGAGGTGGTGGGAATATAAAGAAGAAACACTTGGCATGGTCTGTTAGGCTAGGGACAGATGGCTGGTGTTCAGGGGCTTGCAGGAGGTGTGCAAGGATGTGTATCCAAGCTGCCACAGGAATAACTGTCGGAGTAAACTAAAATGTTAAGAGCTGCTGGTGTGCAGAAGCAGTTGCTTAGCTTCATCCAATGGGGCAGATTAATTTATGTCTCTGTGTTAGATCGCGGTTTTCCACCCTGATTTAAATGAGCAAGACAGAAATCTGTTTTACATTAACTTATCAAGTTTTACATCTATACTTTAGTTACCCTTCTCAAAGTCTTAGTGTAGCCTGTGCCGCCACAGCTACCCTTTGCTAGCATCGTGAATGTATTTAAACAAGTAGGCAGTTTACTGTTTGCTTTGGTTAACGTATTTTTTCCATTTTCTGTTAAAAAATGATGAGTGGTCTGTTCATATTTTTGATAATTTTTAACTTCTGATTTTCATCAGGATACATTTGGGTGGAAATTTGAATCCAATTAGTGACCAAAACCAGCATTTAAAATTGCTTTTATTAGTTAACTGTGGTGGATATAGATGAAAAATATTTATCAAGTTTGCATGTAAAGCATACTGATTTTTGTGGAAACAAAACAAGTATTATCGGCTGTTTATGAACTGAATTGTTCCTGGTCACTGAGCTTTTCAGGACTCTGTTTCTTAGAACTAAGATATCTTGGTTTCAGAATTTTGGTTTCTGGAGGGTTTTGGTTTTTTTTTTATTTAATTCTAAGAAATAAGTTCTCCATCTGAGCCAACATCCTGGTGCTGTCTGTGTGTCCCAGCTACATGAGACACAACTTCTCTTCTCAGAACCAGTCCTCCTGCCCCATGGCCTGGAAGAGTGTGTAGCTTACTTTATGTTGTTTGGACCTGCTCAGTGTTAGGGTGGACTAGTCCTGAGCCTGTCCCACAGATACAGGGCAGAAGAGGTGGTCTGTGCATCACAGACCTCCAAGACAGTTACTTGTAAATTCTAGTGGATGTATGGACCATCCATCTTTGAGAACCTTGGTTACTTATTTAAAAGGTTTCTTTCTTTCCATATACCTGTCAGTTCCCAGGGCTGGGCTGGTTTTGTATAAACTATTTTCTTACGTGGGGGGAAAATAAAGTGAATGGGGAAGAGAGTAAAATTGCACCAAAGTCTCCATATAGAGGAGACCTTACTGTTGTCAAAACTTGTTAGCGATTAATTCCATGACTTAATGAACTTTACAACTCCAGTTCTTTAACCTTTAGGCTGAAAAGTATTTACATGTGTAGCAATACTGTAAAGGCCTTTAAAATGATGAGGTAAAAAACAGGAATTGCAGGATGCTTTCTGGAGTCATTACAGACAGATATTCTCCAAGGGCTGTACGTATATAGATATAAATTTTAGTTTTTAAATTTTAAGTATATGTTTAAGTAAACTTGGCCTTGTTAAGGGACTGAACGTTGAAGCTCAGATTTCACACAGTGGGAAATTAGCTTCCTAAATTTAGTACATCTAACATATGTTTAAGATCTAGGAATCTATTTCTGATATAATTCATGCTCAAAGTTCCTGGAAAGCTCTATGACTTATGTGGCATGGCATGGGGAAGATTAAATCATAGCTGATTTTCTTCCATCCTAAGATCCCCAGAAGCATCTGGAAGATTGATGGGCGGTGTAGTCATTGCATTATGTTTTGATGTGTTTCTTTTGGAGGATAGTCTTCCAGTAAATACAAAAGGGGTTTTAAATTATTGTGGGTAAGAAGGTGGACAGATAATAAATTGAGCTTGGTGTTGTTATACTCTCTTAAAAGCCTTAGCTAGACTTGATTTCTGCCAGAAGGAAAAAGAAGGAACTGCTGTGTTTGATGTTCATGCTTTAAAACAAATCCAACAGGATGGTTTTCTGAGTGGTTAAAAATCTCTGTGGGTAAGGAAATGGGACATAATTTCTCTAAATCCTTCATGATGTTATACTGGAGATGGATTTGGTTATACATACGTGCCACTGTGCTTCTGCAGGCAAGAATCTGAGAAATGACAATGTAGACACAGCTCTGTATGAACAGATTCTCCGCTGCTCCCTAATAAACACAGATTATTACTATTACACCAGAACAGAAGTTTAACATGAAAGAGCCTCTCCCCAAAATAATAATAAAGTCCTTTAGGAAGAAAAAAGTTGAAATGCATCAACAAGTCAAAACTGTGAGGGATGGGGGAAGAGAGCTACAGTGAGCTGACTGTACATTTGGAAAGGCACATGTACATCTTCTGTCTTTCATTGCTGCCCATGTTTCATGTTTAAGGGTGAGGCAGCAGAAAGGAATTTCAGTGGTGAATTGAATGTAGCCAAGAAAATGGCTTCAAATCAAGCTTTGGTAAGAGGAGGGGAAAACTGTGCTGCAGACAGATGGGCAAAGGAGGGAAGGCAGGGACTGTCTGCAAAAAGGTAATGAAGTTTGAATTGTTCCTATGGTAGGGAAATGTATCTAGAGGTGGGTTCAGGTAGAAGCTGTGTAAATTCTTGAAAATCAAGTCAAGTTACATGTTTTGTTTGTAGCAGTGTTATATGACTTAGCTGGGAAGTCTGTGTGTGTTAGCCCAAATCTTAACTGGAAGAGAGTGGCTGGAGGTACACTTGGGAGGGAAGACTTTGGCAGTGGCTTTTTGCAGGAGCTAGAGTGTTGGTGGAGGTAGGGGTCAAGGAAATAAATGAGCAAGGGGTGGCTAAGCTGTCTTAGTATGGGTCCTTGCAACACATCTGGAAAGAAGCCCAAATGCCCCATGAACTTGTGTCCGTTTAGAAACAGTTCTCAGAATTGGTGAGAACAACCAGGTACCTAGAGTACTGTTTCCACATTACTGGAAATCTTGCTGGATTCACAATGAACATGTAAAAGGGCTTACTATGAGTGTGTTCAAAGGATGCTTGTAATAATAGGAGGAGAAAGTGAGTAATCTTCTGGAAAGTGGCTTAACACACACTGAAATGCGTGGTGTCTTTCAGTACAAATGTGTTGTTTCAGGGCATAGTTTTGAGATGGTTTTAAACTGATCTGTAGGCAGATTGAAAGGTGCTCCTGTGCCCTGACCTAATTGTTGCTGCTTCCTCCCTCCCTTGTTCCACGACTGCCGCTTGTTCGGCTCTCTGATTATTCAGGTCAGAGAGACCCTCTGTGTACCTTAAGAATCAGCTGGATCCGCAATCTTGCTGCCCACAAAGCACACAGGAGGGCAGTGTGGAGGGCTGTGTCCTGCATCCAGGGAAAACGTGGGCTTGAACTAGCTTAAACTGACTGTGAATCCTGATGCCTTGTATGTGTGAAAACACAGGGTAAATTGTGTAACTGTTGAGAGCACCTAAAGCAACCGGCAGAATGTGTTTCTATTCTCGATATCCTATTTTGAGGTTTCTTCACCTGGTACATGGAGCTGTGCCTGGAATTTGTTTCCCCTGAGGTAACAGTTGACTTGTGTTTACCAAAAATAAAGTGGTAAAACTTGGAAACAAGCATTTTGTCCTGATTTGTTTATGGTTAATGCATCAGGACTTAGAAGTTACTGAAATTAAAAATAAGTGGAGAGAGCTTCTTCTAGGGTTGCAGCTGCTTTTTGCTGTGTTGCGCATAGCATATCTTTTCCTGAAAATATCACTAAAAAAGCTGCTTCAGTGAGCTTCCTTATGTGGGTCTGTATCCCTACCAAAATACACAAGCAAGCAAAGCTCAATGAGCATGGTTGGTCCCACGTGCTACACTCAGTGATGCTCAGGCTGGTCTGCATGGTGGGCACTGAGAAAGTGAGATATGAGAATGGCTGTGTTGTCTTTAAATGCCTCTTTGAAAATACATAAGAGGGCTACATGGAGGAAGAAATACTTGAAATGAGGGGGAGCCCTAGTTCAAAGAAGAGCCCGAGTGAAATGCTTCTGAGAAGTAACCCTTAGGTGAGTGGATAGATTGATGCTACAGTGGCATAGTGGGTACTCAGTGGTGCTCTGTTAGCCCAGGATGAGCTCTTCTGAGCTCATTCTGAGCTATTCTGGTAGAATAGTTGTGGCTTTTTGTGGCATATGTAACCCTGTGGTTTGATCATCACTATGTAGCACGTAGAGACGATCTCAAGTGTTGCACTCTCCAGCTGGGGTGTCTGCTTGAAAGCAGTAGGAAGCTGCAGTGGTGCCTGATACACAGTGGGTACAACGTTAGGGTCCTCTTGCTTTTGAGAACGCCTAATCTGGTGTTTAATTTACTAGCCTGCTTGAGGCCTGCTGCCAAGGCTCCAACTGTTGCATAATGTTACACAGGAGGAATCTCTGGCAGTTTTCAAGCTGGCTATCATTCCAGATCACTCCCACACAAAGGAAATTGTAACGTAGATGTAACTCTGAGGCTTTTTGTGCTGCTCTCAGCACAATCTGAAATTAAAAAAAATAACCAGGAAAACTAGAAAGAGTTTGCCTGCTCAGGCTGTGGCCCTTCTGCCTTATGGCAACCTCATCTGCAGAGTCTTGCATTGGGAAGAGCATCCAGTGACAGGTAAAATTAAAACCTCGCAAAGAAGCAACACCTCAATTTTTGTAAAGATCTAAGCATTAAAATTGGAAGTATTTCATAAAAGATAAAAGAATCCTCTTTTGGCTTAAACTGTTCTTTCATGTTCTGTGGATATTGCGATTCCCAGAAAAACCATACCCTTAATAATCAGATATCACAGAGCATCATCAGATTTCCCCCTTGTTTCCATGCATGCCTGTTCATTGCCCGTTTTCCTGTCAGCCTGAATTGTAATGTTCAAAAACATTCACTGCATATTTCCTTCTTCCCCACAGCAACAGCCCGAGTCTGAGACTGTTCATCTGTTCATCCCAGCCTTGGCAGTTGGAGCTATTATTGGCAAGCAGGGACAGCACATCAAACAACTTTCTCGTTTTGCAGGAGCATCCATTAAGGTATTATTACACTGACTAACTTTCCCTCTTATTCTACGTGACACTCTCAGCAAGTTTGCACAAGCCGTGTTTTCGTGAATGTCCTCCCCCACTCCATGCTTAGAATGTGATATGATAAATGGTACATGTGTTTATAAATCATCTTTTAATCTCCCTTGAGACAAGATAATTAGAAGCATGTTTTCAAACGTCTCCTGAGGTGTGAAATATAAGCTGCAAAGAAAGCTACTTTGGTGGTCTCGATTTCTTAGAAACAGACTTATGTCTTAATGATGCACTGCTTAAAGGCTTTCTTCTTGCTTTCAGTAAAGTGAAAATTGGAGAGGCAAATTCCCCTTCTAAAAACAGCAGCACAGGTGAAATCTCCTTCTGCTGTAGCTGCTCTTGCTCTGTTCCAGATGGATTTGTCTGGGCTGTGAAGCCCAGGTTGTTCCATGGTGAAGTGTGTATGTTTTAATACCACCCATGAACTCCAAGCTCATGGGGTCAGTCAATTCTTTAACATCATGTTTACCTTGGCACCCTGATGCTTTACCATCCAGCTTGGTTGACTGCCCCAATGTAGCTAAGAACAAAAAGGTTTGCAGAGAATGGAAGCTTAGGTTTGAATTTTAGCAAATTCAGTGAAATCTTCCTTGGCTGTGTATAGGAGTTAATACCCATTGCAGTTGTAGGAAGGCCTTGGATTTCTGCTACTAATGTCATTGTAACTACAAGTATCTTCTCTAGATGTTTGAGATTTTTCTTGTAAATAGTTCTGCTCTTCAGTGATGTAAAGATAATGTTTTGGCCTAAATTAAAAAAGAAAAAGTTGATTTGTTTCCTGTGCAGGAAAATGTCAATTTTTTTTCCCAGTTCTCTTTCTGCTCAGATGTGGCCTGTTTACTGAGTGCTATGGGGGGAATCTGCCAAAGGTCAAGTGACAGAGGGCTGAAAGCTGGTTATGCTGCATTGAGCTTGGTGAAGGCAGTGAGGCTAGGCTTGCCTTGGAAGGTGTTCATCTAAGTGTGCAGAGCAAAGTAATTGGGGAACCCTGATGAATGAGCCTTGTGTGTGGCTTCCAGAATGCCAATCCATTTACTGGCCAGTCAACCAACTGGCATGCTGCCCAAATCCATCCTTTGTTGAACAGTACATTACATAGTAGTTATACTACCCAGATGGTTTACATTAGTAGAGCACTAATAATCACATTTTATGGGAAGAAATGGAATAGAAGAAAGAGGTGTTGATTTTTCTTTATCAAACCTATCTTGCATGAAGGTGTGATGTACCATGTATATTTCCTCTTCACCTCTCCTTTCCCATAGCTTATATCTATAGATTAAGGGATACATAGAAGGCATTGCAAGGTGGAGAGACAAATGTGAAACAACCTGGACCTCCAAGAACCTGTTCAAACTAGTTCTTTAGTTAGTCTTTGGAAGATGGTTTAGTGGAAAGGGACTTTCCATACTTCTTGAGCACCTGGCTGACCGGCCTCAGGCTGCTTCTACCGGCTGGCACCCCTCTATCCAATGCATTTAACATACCTGTATTAACTGAAAGTCACTTAAGTTTGCTATACCTGTGGTTGTCTTTTGTTCCTTCAGCTGGAATTAAGAAGTTTTTGGGTGGAAATAGGAGTAAAAAAATAGGGTGTTGAAACAAAACTGTACAGATGCAAGGTGTGCTTGCTAAATTGGGAAGTTGCATGCATGCTCAGCAATGAAAATTAAACTGCACCTTCATCTGTAATCTGACAGAACAATATGGAACAACGTGCTTGCTTCTGTGTGAAAGTGTTAAAGATGACAGTTAGTGGTAACTTATTAAAAACTTCTCAACTTCATTCACGTTGACCGCCTCCCTTTATCATAACTTTCAAACAAAATAAATTGTGATCATCAAGGAATATGTGCTTTTAGCTAAGAGTTGGAGGGAGTGCTGCCTGAGTAACTTCTAGCTTGCCAAACTGTAGTAACAGCACTTTGTAGAGGAAGTAAGCCTTTGTGCATGACGCTGAACTTTTGAGAACATTTTGCATCCCTATGTGCTCATGCTGAGCTTTGTAGATCTGATGAAACTCATTAGCCACAAAGAAAGACTAGATGAAATACAGATGCGCAGTGGTTCTGGCTAAGCCTGCAGGGCCCAGCCCATCATTTCAGAGGTGCATGCGCCTACTGATGAGCTCAGGTTCTGCCCTTTTGCTGGGGATGATTGCTTGGTAATGTAGGCTTGGCGTGGAGCTCCAGCAGACTGAACTAGTCAGCAAAAGAGACAAGTCAGAGATACTTGGGCTGCCTGCTGCCCACCCTGTGCTACAGGGCTGGTACCTGTTGGGAGCCTTTGGGATCTCCTTGGTTATAAATTCCTTTCAGGTTAGCCCTTCTTGTCTCCAGAGGAGGTGGGAATGACTGTTTTGGGTGTATGAAGTTATCAGCTTGTGGCTTTGACATATGGAAGACAGCCTTTTTTTTTTTTTCCCCCAGTTAGGAATGTAAAACAGTTTCTCTCAGAAGTTAAAAATGCACCACTTGGATGCTGTTTGTATGTATATAACTTCCCCTTCCAAAAGCAGGCAGACGAAATTAACACTGAAGTCTCTTATGCTGACCCTTCAGACATTGAAATGTTAGTCAGTACGTGTTTCTTTCACAGCCCTCAGCTACGTTTTACTCCAGCTTCTGAGAACAGGACATTCCAAGATAAAAGCTAAGCAAGAAAGATCCCAGAACATTTTAACACATGTAAGATGTAACTAAGGCTTGATGGAAAATACTTGTCCTAAAATTTCAATAAAGGTACCGGTGTTCACTAGGAAAATATGAGGTGACTGAGAGGCAAACTACAGTGTCCATTTTATGTGAATGGCAGTGACCAGGCTGAGATGTGTTCAGCCAGCTGCCTCCAAATGAGCCTTAAAATTTTGCTCTTCTAAACCACTTGTGTTTCAAAGAATAAATGGGGTTTAGTCTATGCTTGCCCTTACCACAATGCCATGTCATATAAATGTAGTGCTGTAAAATGAACGTGTATTTTTGGGTATAACCAACTGGAATGCAGAAATCGTATGAAAAATAAATATGCAAACCAGATAAGTAGTATGTAATGTCTTCCGCAACTGAGGGTACAATATGAATAACTACATAAACTTTTGTTAGCAAAATTCTTCAGTGAAAATGATGCATGGGGACTGGTAATGTGTCTGAAATAAGCTACAGCTGTTAAATATGAATAACATCCCTATGCCAACAGCCAAGATGAAATCCTGTAGTGTTTAATATATTGCTTATTTAACAGCAGCTACTTAATACTAGATGCAACAATGGAAATGTCAGTTGTGATAAACAGAAGATTCATCCTGAATGTCAGAGGCTAGCTTGAGTTATTTAATGCCACGGAAGTCCGACAGCAGCACCCACAGATATTACTTTTCTGGTGACATGAACTGCTAAAGACCCTACAGGTGTCTGTCTCAGCTCCAGTGGAGCTTAATTTTTATATGGGTCACACAAGTATCTGTAGATAGAAACCCTTTAGAAACTGCTAACTCATTGTCCAGGACAGAGGGATATGACTCAGTTTTGGATCTGATTAGTTACAACAGTAAAATGATCTTTTTTTCAAGGGTATGGATGCAAACTTTTGCTAATAAGCAAAACTTGTTAGATTATTCAAGTTAGTGGGTAGGGACAAAAGTCACAGTCCACTAACCATGTTTCTCTGAAGGCTACATATACACCACAACTCCAAGACACATGAAAATGGCTTGTGACATTTTGCCATATATGGATGAGTAGCTATGCTTTTAATTTTTAGAAGTAAATTTGCTTACGGTTTAGCCAATTTCTCTGTATTTCATTATAGCTAATTAATGCACTTTAAAGAGAACAAACCTGTCATGGCTGAAGTGTAAAGCTACTGCTGTAACGAGTAATTTTTCACTCTTGAACAGAATGTGAGACTGAAATGGGGAGGAGGTGGCTTTAAACTATTCCTTCAAAAGACAGCTACCAAAAGCTATGTTTATCTATTCCAGATTGCCCCTGCTGAAGGACCAGATGCCAAGCTGAGAATGGTTATCATCACTGGACCTCCAGAAGCTCAGTTCAAGGTACAACATGTAAAAACTTATCAGTCTGTAGTGCCTTTGGACTGTAAGGAATACTGAAAACAAACCACTTGGTTCCAAGCACCAGTTTATTAAGAATTTTATGAATGCTTGATTTTTGCTTCCCTTTTGCTGTAAGGTATTCTCATATGAATAACGCAGCACTACCAGAGGCCACATTCTGGTCACCTGAAAACTGGTGCAAGTTTCATGTAGGTTGGAATCAAGTCTAGCATGAAAATATGGTCATATTACATTCCTGGTTTTCCCTTTTACATACAAGCACAATAGTTCAGTCTTTCTAGTCTGTCTTAATACATACAGTTTAGTGTAGTTAATTGAAATAAAAAAGCCGACAAGATGAGAGGCTGAGTCTTAACAGGTTACTGTTGCATGCCAAATGGAAAATGCTTTTTGGATAGCTCTACAGATAAACACAAGATTTCTAATTGTATTTATACTGCAACTACTAGGAAATACTCAATCTGATTATCCCATTTGTGTTAAAATTGAGTTCTGGAGTGGCCTTCTGCCTTAAGTGCCAAGGGATAAATCTAGTTATCCCAAAAGGAGTTGACCATGTTAGGAATGATGCAGACAGCTCAGTGAAGCAGTGCAGCAGTGGCCTCCTGACATATAAGGCTCAGAGCAGGTAGAAAGTGACTTGAGAGTTCATGTCCTGGCATCATTCTCCTGCCTGTTCTTGTTTTTGTCTTCATATTTTTGCTTCAGGACGTCTTGCAAGAAGGAGGTGCACAAACTTCAGGTATATCTAGAATCAGTTTCACTAATGCCTTAAGGAGTTTTGGAGCTGTATCAGGGCAGGTATTTTGCAGCCGTAATAGTGAACTAGATACACTTACGATTACTACTCAGTTACCATACGCATTTGAGAAACCACTGAAGGCGAAACATAATTTAGTTCTGCCTCCTTGAGGTTTTCTGTGTGCATGTGGGCTTGGTCACATGGCATGTTCCACATACGGAGTGCTCTTGTGACCTAGGATCAGCACAAGGTCAGATCCTGGCTGCCTTTTCAGCTATCACTGAATTTAGTCTCAAGGAGTAATAGAACAAAATGGATTATAAATCTATTATAAATATCTAAATATTTAGATAAATATATACATTTATAAATAAATATATATAAAAACCTATATAGATTTATAATTATTATCCTTTGTTCTGCCTGTTAACGTAGGCAAAGTCTTGACCTCACGTGTCTGTCCTAAGATAGACTTGAAATCCTACAGTTATTTTGCCAGATTTTCTTCTCAACTTAGATCATGCAAGAAGGGAAACCTCCGTTTTCTGCAGCCCATACATTGATTAAAACCACATCAGCCATTCACTTCTCTACACTTGGGCTTCTACCTGCAAGGAGGAATCAGTGTGCTAGGACAGCTGATGCTCCTGGGTATGCTGGTCTCATGAAGAAGGGTTATCCCTTGGGGCCCTCTTCAGCTCCAGTCCTTGTACTCTTTTACTACTCTTGGAGAAATGCCCTCCTGACTTAGACAGAAGCAGATTCAGCCCTTTCCTTTATCACCACTGTTACTGTGAAGCATGCTTTACAGTCAGAGCCAAGCTTTATTAATGCTTAAACTCTGTTTAAGAAGAGTCTTCTCTGTCTTTGAGCATAAGGTATTATTTGGTAGGCACCAAGAATCTAGGTGCATAGCAACTTGAAGAGGGAGTAGGTTCTGCTTAGATAGGTAACTTGCTCTCAGAGAGGTGGCGTCATCCAGAGCCTGTGAGTTTGGCATCCTTTCCCTACTACATTGTATTCTGTTCTCTGATTTTCCTGGAGCAGGAATCTCTGATTCCAGGGCTGATGATGGTGTCAGAATGTGTTAGTTTTCATATGTTTTTTGGTGTAGTTACTTTCAGCTCTAAGGTCACAAAATGTCTTCATCTTACCCATTCTAGAACAGTATGAATTTTAGGCTTTTAGGAGATGAGCTAGAAATAAGATAAAATAAGCTGCCACTATGTAAAATAATTATCACATCATACAGTCTTCTTGGATTTTACATATTCCATTGCAGTAGTGGCCTGTAAAATGGTTGGATTTAGCATGTATGAAGTGACAGGTTGGTGAGCATGATTTAAAGAGGGTGACAAAGAATCTGAACTGGAAAGGCTTTGCGGTCCTAGGCTTAAGGTCTTTTCAGAGCATCTCTCTTCAGTATCTCAATAGAAATGTTCTTTTGATCCCTCTAGAAGACGCAGAGTAGAAGATTGGTTACCATTTATCACATTTATCAGATTATTCACTGAGCAGTGACAGGGAATAAGGATATAAAAGTGTTTAAAAATCAGCAAGATTCATCTGCTTAGTCTCGGTGGACATTCTTCTTGCTACCTGGCACTTGTGTTCCCCAGAAAAGGGAACTGTGTGCTGCTTGGAGTAATACTGATCCCATGGTGCTGTTCAGAGCTCGGCAGTTTGATTTTTTCACTTTAGAAAACTGCGCAAGCTCAGATTTCTTTGGTTTTACACAATGTGTTGTAAAGGATTGTCAAAGGGAGCTGTTTGCTCTAACTGGAGGCTTTATCCCATGACTTGTCTGGGGGGGTTGTGGCTTTTCTCTTTTTTTCCAGTGTAACATCCTTAAAAGAATGGGCTTCTGACCCAATTAACTGCATTCTGTGCTTCTGGGTGTAATAAGAAATGCTTCAGTCAGACAGTTTTTTCTCTCCACCACTTTACACAGAAGACCAATGGTTTCTTTTAAAAGCTGTGTTTCTTCTGAAAAGCAGAATAATAATGATTGCTGTTAAATCACTCCATGCATCCCTGGTTTGCTATCCAATCTCTAAGGTTGGGCAGTGGTGCTTCCTAGTTCGATACAAAGACTTCCTTGAAAGAAATAGTTATTGCATTTTGTCAGGGAGTACACCCTGCCAGGGCTGCGGACTGAGAATTCTCCTTTCTGTGGACTTTCTTGCAGCTGTCTGGATTTCAGTGAGTACATTCTCTAACGGAAAGCATTTTTGCAGGCTCAAGGGAGAATCTATGGAAAACTTAAAGAAGAAAATTTCTTTGGACCTAAAGAAGAAGTGAAACTTGAGGCTCATATAAAAGTGCCATCCTATGCTGCTGGTAGAGTTATTGGTAAAGGAGGCAAAACAGTGAGTAGCTGAAATAATACTTGTAGTGTTATGTTTCTTATTTTAGTGTATGTATACGTATAAGGTTTAAACATTCAGCTGATACCTAATCCTTTGAAGTTAAGTTAAAGCAGGGACTATTTTCTTTGCTGTACTTGTTAAGCTTTCTTCTACTGAGGAGTCAAGAGAAGCCAATCTCTAGCCAATAGTCTTAACAAAAATCAATAGCCAGAATCAGATCTACAGGGCTTTATTGATATAAATGTAGTTCTGCTGTTTAGAGGGAATATGTTACCACTCAAGACCTTCTTCTGTGAACCTTAACTGTTGCCAGATTTAGCCAAAAGATTTCACTAATCTCATTGAAGAAAGATCAAATCCACTGTGCCTGAAGATGGCATTTCTGGTCACACCTGAATGAAAGCATAACTTCTAAATAATTGGTAGGAAATCAAGACTTGTTCATAAGACAGTATTATGAAAACCTATGTTTTTGCTTCAGCTTAATTGATGGCATTTCTTAGGCTTAGTTTATTGCATAAAATAACATCAATCCTGAAAAGGTGCTGGTACTCCAGTATTTTCATATGGTTGTGAGTTAGGAGCTGGCTGATATCTGCAAAGAAATGGTTCAGTCTTGGATCTCCATCTTTGAGTGCAATGGGGTCTTGAAGGTGTCAGGAGACAACATGGCCTCTTTCATTACTTGCAGTGGTGAAAGGGCTTAAGGGCAAACATCTCTGAAAAGCTGTTCATCTGAACCATGTTTATTGAATAATGCTATGTGTTTCTCAAATAAAATGTGTGTAAATAGGACAAAGGCTCTAACTTCACCTCTCCTTAGCACCATGGAAGCTGATAGGCTACTGAAAATAATCTGGATACTTCTCAGTGATCTGTTTGGAGTTTTCCATCTTGTGGAGGTTTTTCAAGGAAAAATATATAAATACTTTGACATTTTTTTTCTTCCCTACATTATACACTGGATGCATTTTCTGATCTTAAACTTGTAAACTTAACTGTAAACACTCTGGCATCTATTTGCTTTTTTAAGTCAGATATTTAACACCTTCTGTGTGTTGTATTTAGTCTTTAAAACGCTTCCACAAACCTAGGGAACTGGGTGCTAATTTATGTTTGAGACACAAGAAGGCTCATTTTGCAAAGCACACAGAGCTGCACAAAGATGGTTTCTGTTATGGTCTAAAAAAAGAAACCCACTAACTTAGAGGATGCTATCTCTGTGGTCAGCAGTATCTCTGAGGTTTGGTGGTTGTGGGATGTGTTTGTTTACAATTTTCTGCTATCTATTTATAGGTAAATGAGCTTCAAAACTTGACAAGTGCAGAAGTTGTAGTCCCTCGTGACCAGACACCTGATGAGAATGATCAGGTGGTTGTGAAAATAACTGGTCACTTCTATGCATGCCAGGTAGGAGGAACTGGAATGAGCTTGTGTTGCCCTGATGTTTTCATGGTCATTCTTTCCTATCCATGTTCAGAGCCAAGGGACAGAAGACTCTTATGATACAGAAAGCACTGCTTGCCAGGCTCCTCTAGTTGTCTTGCTGCAGTAAACTTCCCATGTGCCTGTGAAAGTTTTATACCAATTTTGCGCTGTTACATATGTAAAACAATCTTCTCAAATTCTCCTATTGATATATGTAGGCTCTGCCACTGCTTAAACTTTTAAAGTAAAAGAAAAGCCAGGTTGTGATGAGGCTGAAATTTAGATGGGGGATAAAAGGCATCTCATAGTACCTGGCAAGGACTGCATCTGTACATGCAATTTGTCCACATAGCCCAATCTGTTGATTTAACATCATTAAGAAAAGGGTCACAAAATTTCTTTCCTCACTTAACTCTTAGACTGATTCCTTTTGATACTTTGCTACAGGTGACTTGTAGTTCAGAAAGAAGATGGGGGGGGGGCTGGTAAGTCCTGTTAGCCTGGCCTTCTGGATTCCCTGGTGTATAAAAGAGTTGTCCACTCTCTGTTAAAGCAGTGGGTGTTTTTATAAAACACTGGTATCTCCAGAGGAGTAAAATGGAAGTAGCCTGTAGCTCCAATAATCTTGATGTGGGTAGTTGCCTTTCTATGCTCATGCTTAGAAAGTTGGGGCTGCTCAGCCTGGAGAAGAGAACGCTGTGTGGAGACCTCATAGCAGCTTTCCAGTATCTGAAGGGGGTCTATAGGGATGCTGGGGAGGGACTCAACATGAGGGACTATAGTGATAAGTCAAGGGATAACAGGTTCAAACTTAAACAGGGGAAGTTTAGATTGGATCTGAGGAAGAAGTTCTTTACTGTAAGGGTGGTGAGGCACTGGAATGGGTTGTCCAGGGAAGTTGTGAATGCTCAATCGCTGGCTGCGTTCAAGGCTGGATTGGATAGAGCCTTGGGTGGCATGGTTTAGTGGGAAATGTCCCTTCCCCGGAAGGGGGGTTGGAACTATATGATCTTAAGGTCCTTTCCGACCCTAACTATTCTATGATTCTACGCTTTCTGTATCACAGATGTGAAAACTGACCATGCAGGTAGTTGTGCTAGGTGGTGGAAAAACTTAAGCTGTGCATCATGACTAACCCAGGCATATTTTAACTGATGAGTATTCTTGTCAGTACAAGGAACTTAGTTATTCCAGATTTTCTTACTCCCAGTAACATCTATAGCCAGTTGTTGGACAGCAGCCACTGCGGCATGGCATCATGATGGGTTGTTTCTTCTTCTTTCTGTCCTTCAGCTTGCTCAGAGAAAAATTCAGGAAATACTGGCTCAGGTAAGAAGGCAGCAGCAGCAGCAAAAAACATTGCAAAGCGGACAGCCTCAGCCAAGACGGAAATAAAGGTTTAGGATATGGCCCATCAGAGACAGATGCCAGACCAAAGACAGACTGTGCGACAGAGAGACGGGTGGTGAGCACCTGTTGAAGCTGTATGCAGAAGATCCACCAAGCCAATCACCTGTTCGAGGACCAGGCAACCGTTGAACGCTGTCTCTGAGAATGTATTCTTTAGGCTCTCTCAAACTTTTGAAACCCAGCTTTAAAAATAAGGACCCCTTCACTTCCCTTTTGTTCTATTCTCACAATTTAACATAAAACTCGTTAGTCTTTTTTATTGTTCTTATTATTCCCCAACAATTTTAGAAGTTGGTTTAATGAAGCTTTCTCTTCTGAGTTCACTGGTTTAAAAAGTAAAAAACAAAAAAAAAACCCAAAAAAAAAAGCCAAGAAAAAAAGAAAAACAAAAAAAGAAAAGGCATTGCTCTTATAGGTCCAGTTGTCAAAGAACAACCACATTTGGCGGGTGGGATTGCGGGTGGGCTGGGGTTAGAGCAAGGGTATCAACAAGAGTTTAAGTGTTAGTCCCAACGTTGAAACAAGTGGCATTTTTTAGAGAATTTGGTTGCATTTTTACATAACACTGCCATGAATAACCTAAGGGAAGTGTTGAATGGTGTTGGCCAGGGCATAAAAAGATAAATATGCATTTTTACTAAACTACCTCAGGCATTTAGTACCTCAATGAGAAATTGTTCCTTTTTTGCTTTTTTTTTTTGGTATTTTGTATACTTTATAAAGCTTAATAGTTCTTGAGCATTTTATTTTTTTAAAAAAAAGACTAAAATTTGATCAGCCACCAGCCAGGAGTACTTAGGGACTTATCGGGGAAAAATATAGCAGAGCACTTCTAGCTGCTGGCTGACGGGAGTAAGGTGGGTAAAAAAAACACGGCCTCAGGTTTGCTGAGGGCTTCAACACCATCATTTGTTTAAAGGAAAAAGAATTCAGTGAATGTTCAAAAGCTAGTGAATGATGCCAACATTCTGATAGCAGCAATGCCGTTTAGTTTTCTTTTAAGATGGGATGAAAAAGTTTGTGACGGTACTTTATTGGGAACAGGACAAGGAAGTGATGGCAAGAGGCTGGGGTTGGGGGAAAAATTTAGAAGGCTGCAAGAGGCTGAACTTTTTTTTTGTGCTACTTGATTGAATGCATGAACCCTTTGTGCCTTTGACCATCACTACCTAATAATGCTACATGTAACCATTTGCAGCCCATTTGGACTTTGCCATTTTGTTCAAAGAGCAAGCTTCATCTTCAGTTTGATAGAACACTTGATCTGCCGGAGCCTATTTGGGGCCAGGAGGGTCTCCGCTGTCTGCAGATCACATCATACTGCTTTCAGTTACCACAATGGGGGAAGGTCAAACAGTGTTTGATCACATAGAAAGATAATGAAAGGCTAAGTTTACATATCCAGCCGCTGTTATGGGCCACACTAAGCCACTTTGAAGGTTTTAAAGACTATTACAAGTTAAGAAACAAACAAAACCAACCACCTCTCTAGCCTGGCTTATAATAGATGCAGCAGGATTTATGCACGTTCTGCAACCAACCATTAGAGGAGAAGAAAAAAAAAAAACCAACAAACCTAAACGTCAAAAGGCAGGGATAACAGGAAAGTTACCAAATTTCTGAATTTCCAAATGTAATTTGAGTGATGATTGTGGTAATAGTGACACATTCAAGTTTCTACAATAAACTTCAGTCTACCTCAGTTTAAGAAAAAGAAAAAACTAAGTATGTGGCAACACATGGTGCATAAAGACTGCTGTGTGTGTGTGAGTGTGCGCGCGCGCGCCTGTGTGTGTGGTCGACAGAGCCATGCTATTACCTCTGAACCTTTTTTTGTGATGTTTTTTGTGCATGAGATGATCAGAATCACCATGCTGCACTGATTTGAGGGGCACAACGAGCAAAAACATTTGTTTCATCATTTTGTTATCTACCTCTTAGGTTCATGTTGAAATAGAGGCATTACTACATAGACTAGATGATTTTCCCAAAGATCATTGTTGTACAGACTAGCTAATTTTGAAAATGGTCTGAAGTGGTTTTTTCCTGCATCTCTTCTTTACTAATTGGTTTAAAAACCACAAACTTATGTTGTAGTTTTAGCAAAGAGAAATGAGTTTCTTCTTTTCCTTTTTTGACAGTGACCTTCATCTAGCCTTTAGGAGGATAATGTTTTTTGTTCTTACAATGAATTTAAAATTACTGAAGTATGAGAAGTCATAGCGTTTTAATTTTTGTTGAGGCTTAAGTCACTCTGACGTTCCTTTCTTAACATTTGAGAAGGATTTGACTTCATGATTTTCCAGAAGAATGACTTTACAAATAGGTGCTGCATTTACATCTGCTGATTTAAATGTCATCTCTCTTTAAATTTCTAGACTTACTATGGTAAATCATGTTTTTCTTTTCAATTGAAACTTGGGAATATGGAGTATTTGGGAATAGCTAGAAAGTAAATACTGTAAATGATTTCAATATCCACAAAGTATGGATCATTTTTCATCTGTAATGTGCCCCCAATGCAGCTCCACTTGCCAGATGCCTCTGAATGGAATAAAGAGTTTAACTCCTATCATCAGATAAAGTTGTGTGGTGTTTTTTTAAATTAATGAGGCACAGGGACAGGCTGTTCTCAGTCTTTGTGGTACTTTGGTTGAAGGTGGTTTTCTGTCCATAATAACAACTGGATAAGGATGAACAGTCATTCACAGGTATTCATTCCATAGCTGACAGGGCAGCCAGCAGCCAGGTTACAACGTTTGCACTTCCTAATACAAGCAGTGGCTTCTGTAGCTTCTAGTTCATCTTCACCCTCCCATATAACCATGCCATACAGTCTGTAGTACAACCTGTAGTCCATGGTTTCGGCTTTATGCAGTTCCCTGAGGCTGATTTCCTGTGGAAGGGGTGTGCTTGACTGTCCTGAACCAGGGCAAACAAGAAGGAACCTTTAACAGCTTTGAACTGAGATCTGAATTGCAGTGATTTTGGGGGGAGCTGGGCTTTACCCGGATGACTTTTGGTGTACTCAGCGTGATGAGGCTGCGTAGTCAGCACAGCCCTAGAAACTTGGATAGGCAGAACTAGTCCCACTAGCAAGGAAATGTGATGACAGGCAACCCATATCTCACTCCTACCACCATGCCTGAACATATACCACTTGCCAGTGAGGCGATATGGCCTCTCCATTTAGAACCTCCTAAACATTTGGAATAGAAATGAAACTAGATGTTTAAGTGACTGCTTTAGAGTGAGAGAGAGGGGCTGGAGAATGAAGGAGTGTCATGAATAATGTAATCCTGTCTTTTGAAAGAGGAGTGGAAAACCAAACTCGTTTCCCAAACTCTTGCAGCCTCCTACTTGTCTTCACAACCCATTTTTTGGGGGGGCGAAACCCACCAGAAAGAGGGAAGTGAAGAAATGATGTCTGTAGAAGACACTGCATAGGGTATTGCATTTCACAGGGAGCTCTTGGCTCAATTTGCCATGCCAGTATGGAGCTATCTTCTCAGAACCAGCATCCCTGCCATCTGAGCAGCATAGGAAGTTATGCCTCCCTCTGTATCGCTGGTGCATTTGTGACAGCTAAACCCCTGACTATTTTAAGCATTTGCTTAATCATGATGTTTTTATTTGCTTCTAACCTTCCAAAGCTTTTATTCTTAAGCTGCGATTTCAAAGGCATGCGCTCTATTAGTTTCCATTAAACAAAGCATGTATGCTGTGCAGGACAGCATGGTCTTGATGTACCAGGGAATAGGACTTCAAAAGGAATATGAAAAATCGAGTAAGCACTCGAGCTGGGCTGTATGTAGCAGATGTTAGCCCAGCTGAGGAACACACTGCCTGATAACAAAGTTACTCAAATGCAGAGCAGGAATTCAGTTCTACCTTGGTAACTGTTTCTCCTGTTCATCCCACCATCAAGGGATCCTACAGTCAAACCTGCACCTACCTCTGTAAAGAGGACTGAATGATGAATCTCTAGACTCACTGACAAGCTGCGCTGGGTTCATTTCACGCAGAACTCGCCTGATCCATGGAACTGAAACCATTCCCGAATGCTTCCCCTCCAAAAGGGGTTTAATGTTGCACAGTACTGATCATCTAAAGCAGCTTTAATTCCCAGATCCCACGTCAAAGGCTCCCTCAGGCAGGCAGGTAACCTGGCTGAAGAAAGGCAGTAGCACAGCACAGACCATGACCGCTTCTGTTCGATGGGAGGCAGTTCTTTTCCTGAGCCCACAGTTTTGATTAATACCAACCAGTGAATGTTTCTCTTCACAATGTGCTTTGGGAGTAAATTCAGTTACTTTTTTATTTTACTGCGTTTTGTTTCCTGAGTTCATTTTATTTTCTTTGTCTTGCCTTACAGACTACCACCTCTTTGCAGTTGTAAGAGTCCTAGCCTGCTCCTAGGGAAGCTGCTCCCTACCTTTTCCTCTTCTTTTCTGAGTGCTCTTTTTTGTTACAGGATACTCTATATAGATCCAGTTACTAAATATGGATTCATATAGCTGCATAATGGTTGCTGAGCCTGCCCCTATTCGTCTAGCATTGCTTATCTTCAGCCACAGCAGTAAAAGGCAAATGGTTTCAGGGAATGATCCAAAGTTACTCCTACATATCCCTCCTAGGAGGGAATGCCTGATTTAGAATCCATCACTCTTAACCTTGGCTGTCTTATTTTTCCCCCATGTGGCTTACTTACAAATATCATGAAGCACTCATGAAGCATGCAAATCTTTCTCTGCAGTCAGACTTGCCACAGTACATTTATTTTGAGGGCAAAGATGTTTTATCTACCTGCATAGTTTATTTAATAAATAGTCCTTGTTTAAATTGCAGAACTATCTGAACAGCAGGTGAACTCGGGCAGTTATTCCTCAAGGAACAGGCAGAAGGCAAAGAAAGAAAAAGTAACCAGTCAGAGATGAAGGAGAAGCTTGGTTAGTTGTTTCTTAAAAACCAACCCACCCCTTCCCCCTGAACACCACAACCACAAGGAGGAAAAACAAGGTCACGTTGAGTGTCACAAAAAGCAGCTGCTGCATAGGGAACAGATACAGACAGGGGCCTTCAAGTGTTTTGTGGGGCTGTAGGGGGAAAAGTGATTACCCTCAAGATGTACTGTTACCATTTCCTGATGCACAGCAGAGCAAGCTTCTCCAGAAGAAAAGCATCCTGATCTAGTGACAAAAACACTGTCCTGTAGTTGAGAAAAGCGTCTTGCTTTACATAGGCAAGTTTTGTTACCATCTTGAAGCTCTACTAACTGGTATTAGACCGTGCAGCAATCAGACTAAGAACACACTGTGCAACGAATTGTGGAAGTGCTGAAGAGATCATCAACAGCAAATAATGCTCAGTGACAAAGGGCATCCTTTAGAGCTACTTTTGCCCATCTCAAAGGAGCTGGAAGTTTACACTGTCATAGTACATTTGCTTAGCATCCTTTTCCAGAAACTAGGTGAGAGGAAAACCAGCAAAGGAGCCAGCTGCACACTTAGAATGAGCTGAATGTTTTAATATAAAGATAAGGAATAGCCCCTCTTCAGGGCTGTGGGTTTTTATTACTGTTATTAAAACCAGATTGGCCTTGGCTGAAAAAAATGACTTACTGTTTTGTTAACTCAAGGCACATTTATTTATCACTGCTGCTCTCAGCTCATGTGCTCGGTAACACCAATCTGTTTTTTCTCCTCCAGAGCAGAACATGACTTGCTTCATCTTGACCAGAAGCCTCATCTAAACTGTACTATTTCACATAGTTTCATCTTGCAGACCTCAAGTCTTCTTGCATTGCTTCTACAAGCAGGCCTTTCAAAGAAAAGCAGTTTCTCTAGAGGTTAAGCATGAGTTTCAGGGTAAGGAGCTTAAGCAGCTCTTTGCACTGCTCTTCTCACTGCAAATTCCACTACAACAGTGAATCCCCCAGGAAGCGCCCTTATGACAGGATTCTCTCTTTGACATTTTACAGCTGGAATCAAGGTTTCCTTTACAACCTCCAGGATACTACGAGTAGCTTGTTCAGAACTTTAGCTAGGTACATCCAGTAAATATACTGTTTCGTACTGATCAACTGTAGTGACCGCTAAGTCACTAATGAAGCCTGTATGTGCCTCTCAGATCCGTGCAGGCACACTCATTTCTCTTCCCATTCAACAGCTGTATGAAGTTCTTTTTCCAGATGATCACTGTTGTTCGGAGTCAGTCTAAAGACAAAGTCTTCTGGCAGGGAATCTGGAGTCATCTGTGCCAACTGGTCATCATAGGAACCAAGAGTCCATAGCTTCTCCAATTCATAAACTTCTCGTGTCTCTGGCAGCATGAAATGCACCACTATGCTACCTGCACAGAACAGAAATTCACAATAAATTAAGGTGAACTGTAAAGCACTATGTTCCCAGCTGCACAAAGAGCTCAAGTCTTCCAACCCCATTCTGGCTAGATGTAACAGGTCAGTTGATGGAGGTCCCCTCTTCCACTGCTGATTCCAGTTCTTGAACAGTGTTAGGAATTGGGTAGTGCTTTAAAAGACTAATAATACAGCCAAGTGAATGAGAGGGACAACATCCTGATTTAAATTAAAATGCTTTCACAATACACGAGACCAAAGAAGTTACAAATTCTAGGGGACAGAAGGCAGTAAGTAAAAAAGAAACTTTACTTGGAAGAGTCCCCTGACAGCCTTTCAGCTTTCCTGTATTACCAATAACATTCAGCTATAGCCAAGTGAATTTCCTTACATGTGTTGCTCACACTTCTCATACAGTTTTTATAATGAAATAGGTCCAAACTTTGACATGGTGAGATTTTTCTTACAGGTTTTCATTAATCCTGTGCAAACAGTAGTAGAGAACATTAAATCCAGTATACTTCTAATGCAGTTTTCCTGGTTATGCCCTTAAATTTCAACTGGTTGTCAGTTAAAACTATAAAACCCATTAACAGTAAAGTAACCAAGGTTTAATGTCACTGGCTGCAGTGCTCCACCCACCCATGCTTGCTTTTAAGCAGAACTCACAGTGAAGGAGAAATGCTTTCTGAATGCAGTCTTCTATGTTTGTGTAGAGAGCTTCACACTTGCAGAATAAAGAATTAAATTCAATTTCTTAGGACTGATCTTTTGCCACATGTCATGGTATGGTCTGGACAGTGGACAAGTCTTGTTCAACAGCTCACTACTGAGGCTGCAAGCAAAGAGCCCCACTCACCTGAACAGGGATTGCATAAACCTGAGAAAATTGACTGCAGTAGCCTTCCTGTTTCCATCACTGTTACCTTCAATTTATTAAGAGCTGTTTTAGCCACATGAAGAGTAGTTACTGCTTTCTTCTCAGTGCCAATGATCTTTAGTGAAAAATTATTTAGTACCACAAGGAGTTCAAGCAACAACTGGGACTGCAAACAGCAGAGTGTTGTGAACTCTCAGCAGCAATCAGGGTATGTGAGATACTTCCTTCAACAAAGAGCTCATGCAGAACTTTCTATGTGTCAGACTCACAAATATTTACCAAAATCAATGCACAGCCAGTCATCTGTCTCTTTCCCTTCAATCCGAGTATGAGGATTGCTTTCTTCTTTGCAATACTTGTACTGAGTGAAGAAATAATGGCAGAAAATCAAATACATAATGTTTACTTAAAAGCACGCAAACTTAACAGATAAACTGAACTTGCTGAGTTGTCTCGAGTTGTCTCGAATCTTAAATGGATTAGATCATGTTAGCTTTGGGATTTGCACCCAAAACAAACCCCCCAACCAAACCAAAACACTTGCAGCACTTAAAAACAAGTACAGATTTCTCAGTGGGATTTAGTATCGAATCTAGAATCCTAACACTCAGAATTCCCACACAGTTATCTAACCATGAATTTTATAGATGCCCATTTTTTCCTCAAGATGAATACTGAACACAATTGCTTGCCATTAAAGTAGCCTTTCAGTTACCTGTGGCTGCCATTGCCACTAATTTCATTTCCTTTCCGATACCTTTTACTGTTTTACATCAGCTAGTTAAGGATGCAGAACTGGAAATGCCAAGCTTGCTCTCTTCTCAGAAGGAAGGATGTGGGAAGAAAACAAGTTTCAAGCTGTGTCATAAGGAAGGCATTCAAACAAACCTCCTGTCTCTTGAGTACATGCTCTCAACACTTATTGCAAGATGGGGGGCAAGCAAGACCAGCACACAGGTTTTCAAGCTATGAACCATTCTGGGGGGGAGCTCAAAGCACTACTGCAAATGCTCAGCTTGGACAAAGCGGCTTGTTCAATGTGCAACATGGGGGCCTTCATAGATGCCAGCTAAGAGGCTCAGCTCCTCCCACCCAGGCACCCACCAGACCTAAAGAAGTTTGACAACTAGAAGCCTAAGTACTGTTACTTTCAGATCTGGCCATAACCTACTTGTTTCTTTACAAGAAGCATCAACAGAAAACAAAATGTGAAGTCAACCGCATCTTCACAGCACTCCCTTATTCCAATTTCTAATTTAGCTGAAGCAGTCAAAAACAAATACTGAAACCTTTTTAGCTGAAGCAGTCAAAAACAAATACTGAAACCTTTTTCAAGCTGAAATTAAAACCCAAACAATTATTAAACCAAACATTTATTTCAGCACAAGGCCATAACCAGAACAGAGACTGAAACTGCCTGGCTGCTGTCAGTCCTTTCTGCCAGGAAAGACACAATACAGTGTAACAGGTTGTAACAGCAGGGCTGGCCAGCAAATGTGTTCCACATCACTGGGAAGGAATTCTCACAAAATGCCAAGATTCCTGCTCTTTCCCATACAGTGCTGGCTGCTTGAAGATAGCCTCAGTCTGCAAACCAGAATGGAGAACTTTTAAAATGCAATTCAGAACTAGCTCACCTTCCTTTCTTTCAGTTAACTTGCAAGATGTCCTCTAAAGCAGGTAACTGTCAAAGACCCCGTGAAAGTCTGCCTAAAATACTAAAGAGTCCTGCATGCACTGCCATCAGCTATTTCAAAAATAGGCTTATCTCCACTGTAAGTTTCCTTCAGCCTTGTCTTTAAAGGCTGTGTAAGGGTGAACAGATTACAGAGTTGTGTTAGTTTCTTCCTCTAACATGAAACCACATGGGAAGTGGTACACAGTAGCTGGGACTTTGCTATTTACAAGTTACTCAAGAAAAGCAAGACCTCATGCTACACATAAGCACCTCTGCTTTTTAGAGCAGACCATGCCTCACCATAATGGTTTAGGTACTATAATGGTAAAGCTAGCCAGCTGCCAATCAGCACTCCTGAGCACCTGCTCTGCTTTACATCTTACAGTTCAGCCTACTTTTTGCCTAGAAGTCTCAATGACAGAAAACTCAGGCTTCCCAGGTTTCAGGATGCCCAGGAGAATGCCAGGTCTCCCCAGCAGCTCTGCCCTTTGCAGACTCCTGGTCTGGGGCAGATGGAAAGCTGTCAATGTAATGCTAGCAAGTTATGCAAGTAACAGCATAGCCACTAATCACTTCAATTTAGTACATTCAAAAGTCACGTTAATACAACTTCTGCCTTCTTGAGGCAGAATCTTAGTTTGGGAATTTCACATCACTCTTGTTCAAGCCACCAAATTGTGCCAACGTCATCGCTGCTCTAAATACAGAGAAGTCTGTTTTTAAATCATATTCTCTACATTTTGAGTAGTAGCACTACAGGAAAAACATTACAGTTAGTCACTAAATGCATTCAGGACTAAATTACATAAGGATAATTTGTTTCATCTTGTCTGGTACCCCCCTATATGTGCAATCCTGAGAAAATTCCTGTCACAGCATTTAAAACCATTCCCAAAACCCAAGCGAGTGCAGAGGGAATTGTCTTACCATTTTCAGCATGTACTGTGCCATTGCATGGAGATGTCGTGCTGAAGACCCGCTGACAATTATGAAATAATCACAGTATTTGACTTCTGGAGGTAGCTGGATGACACAGATGTCTTTAGCATTTTCCTGCCTCAGCAGAGCTACAACAAAGTCAATGTTGAACTTGGGAAGAACAGTATCTGGAACAGAAAGACAAAATAATACAATGGCAATTTGTCTTTTTAATTGCAAAACTTAGCCACTTCAGAAGATATCAAATGGCAATGAAGTGATTTACAGCCTAAGCTAGCCACTCGTTCCTGTGTTTGGTTTGATAGTGACAATGCAGCACAAACTGCAGATTTCTGAAAATCATTTTTAAAACCACCAAAGTGGAGCACTAAGCACTCTTCTGGTTCATAACACTGCCATTAGATAAAGCAGTTAGCAAATGTCAGGTTTCTTTTAGGTAACTTATTTCTTGTTGTTAGTCCTTAAGAGTCAATGCTATCATGAGCCATTTCTCAAAACGAATGAAACACAACTACTTCAACATGCATTATTAAAACAACAGGAAAAAAAAGTCACAACATTTCAGAACAATGCTTGTCAACAGGCCTGTGATTACACATGGTGAAGAAATTACTCTAAAATCATAAGTAGATTAAATCGGTTTATTGAAAATGTGAGGCTGTGTGAAGATACTTTTCACCTTCACCTGAGTAAAGCCACCTCTTTTTCTTTCTCCCTAGTCTCTTCTGCCACTGAGGATCATGATACTGTACGCAAAGCTTTACTCCTTCAACAGTTTAAGCAAGACAGCTTAGAAACTAGTAAAATAGTGCAACTACCTTCTGTTCACACCATGAAATCCGTTTATTTCTAATTTGTCCTAATTAGGTAGATGCAACTTGTGTGAATACTGAAGGCGTAATTTGAATCTGTTAGCAATGCATGCCTGCCACTATAAAGTGAACGTTAGTGGAGCCCAAGCACAAAGCCAAGCTTTATATTTACTGATATAAAGAAAAAGCTAAACAAAAGAACAATAGCTACACATAATTACATGCATGAATGGGAATATGAAACTGATTCAGACCTCTGTAAATGAAAGCCTTTGAGCTTAGGGACCCATGCACTCTTTCAACTTTTGCTGTGGTCACACATGCAGAAAATTAGCAGTGGCCACAGCTCCTCCAGACGCAGCGGTTACAAAAGTTAAATATTTGCCTGGTAGCCACATGTGAATTCTCTAGCGCCTACTTAGGGAACGAATGGTCTAAACAACCCCAGGCACACTGAATGCCATGGTCAGATCTGGGCCAGAGATGTGCAGAGCAGCTACAACAACGAACCAGTTCTGTGCGTATACCAGCTGTTCTGCTACTATAACTGATCTCTACACCAGATAATTTCTTTGCTAGTGTACATCAGAGAATCACACCTCCAACTTGGTACCACTGCCATCACAGATGTTCCTGTCTGTATTCACACACAGGCTTGGTCTAATCTGACTGTCGAATCCCCGATTTACAGCAAGTCTTGGGAGGCAATGCTGGCCCAGCACAAACCTCAAGTCCTGTCGTGTCAGTTGAGGTGAGAGGAATTCCATCACACCAAAGACCCCCAAGATCTCCTGCAGCTACAGAATGAGATTCCGTGCACCCCAAACAGTTACTTTATTCCCGAGGCGTTACGTTTTGCATAAGGCACCCTTTCACAGAGCTGTAAAACACGGGGAAGAGCCGAGGGCCTTTGGGTCGATGGCTCCATTGACATGCCGCCTCACAGCCATGCCTGGACCCGACAAGCCAAGGCCTCATCTAAAACGGAGACCGCAACACCGCGTTAACCAGCGCTTAACACCCGCAGGGTTAGAGGCTATGAGGGCCCTTGAGCAGTGCCTTACTGTAAGGGGCGGGCCCGCTCGACACCCGCGCTCCCTCACCCGCTGTGAGGAGCGGGCCTGCGGCAGCACCGGGAAACACCACCAGAACGGTGAAGCCAACTATGAGAGAACCAGACCCATAAACCCAGCGGGATGTTAAACGCACCGTGCCCAGTGTCCTACACCGCTGCCCTACCCGTCAGCTCGCCCCTTCACCACCCGGACTAGGCCGCCCTACCTGACACCTGCGGCCGCTCCGCCACCGCCCCCAACGCCCCAGCTCCTCCTCCGCCGCCTGCCGCGCCCCGTGCCTGCGCGCACCCCCCGCGGGGAGCCCCTGCCATCCAGCGTGGCGGCTGCAGGCGGAG
>JASSUY010033325.1:0-35820 GCA_032466535.1 Forpus xanthops
AACCAGATCCTCTCCTACAGTGGGCCCAGGGTCTTCATTCTCACAGTCCCTGCATCTGCCTTCCAAGACTTGGGTGGCACGGTCAAAACATTTGCCAGTGAAGACTGAGGCAAAGAAATCATTAAGAACCTCAGCCTTCTCCAAATCCAGGGTAGCCAGCTCTCCTGATAGGTTCCGGAGGGGGCCCATGTTGTCCCTAGCCTGTCTTTTATTTGCTACATAATCCTTTAACTGAAATCTGCTATCTGAAGAAAAAAAAAAAAAAGAGAGAGAAAAGAAAACAGAGAGGATGGGAAAACATTTCAAAAATTCAGAGATTTTCATATTTTTTTTCAATCACCCCCGCTGCCCTTGGGAGCAGCCAGCACCGGCCTGACCTGATGGGTCTGCACTGCTCCATCACCTCCCACCACAAGAGCAGGGCAGGGGCTGTGCTGTGGGGTTGCCCATGGTGTGGAGCTGCCCACATCACGGAGCCAGGAAGGCGCCAGGGCAGGGGCAGGAGCGGCAGCAGAGCCAGGCGTGGGCACAGGGCACAGGGCACAGGCTCGCGATTGTCCTGCTCGGAGGCGGGCTGGCCGCTGGGCTGCCGGGACGAGGACCCTGCTCTCATTCTTGCAGCCATGGAGGAGGACATCGCCCATCACTGCGGCCACCTGCCTGTCCCAGGCGGCCCCAGCCGCATCCCGGCCCCACCGCTGCGGCGGGACAGCCCCCTTGGTGCTCCCACGAAGCGGAGCTGCCTCTCAGTCACCCTGCACCAGGCCAGTGTGGGTGCCGGGGGGCTCCCCTGGGAGCGGCTGCGGGGCCCGGCGCCTATCACCCCCGTCCCCCCTCGGCCCCGGCCCACAGTGGCAGGGGGGTCCCAGCGACGTGGTGGGGCCGAAGCCTCCCCGATGGTGACGATGGGAGTTCCCTGCACCCCGCCATGCTCCGGTGGGTCTCTGCTGCTGGGATGGGCTGGGCAAAGGGGGAGGGAGGAGCAAAGGGGTGCCTTGGTAGTGCCATGTGGCTTGGCACGGGGCAGGGTCCTGCGGGAGCAGTGGGGTGACACGGGAAGTATGGGGAGCAATTCCTTTCTTGGGGGCCATTTCCCCTTCCCCTACACTGGGAATGTGGGTGGGCAAAGGCAGACAGGAGGTGAGTCTGGGTGGAGGTGAGCCTGGTGCTCAGCAAGGAAATGTACAGCCATGGACACAATGTCAGGAGATGCTTGGAGTGCTGGGATGCTTGTCTGCCTGTCATCCGTCTGTCTTAGGCAGCCAGGCTGTGGATCGCTCAGCTGCCCTGGGTAACAACTGACAATGATTTCTAAATGGTCCTGTAACCCACAGAGGGTGCAGTTTCCTTTTTGCCCTGGCCCCAGCACAGCATGGCAGAGGCACAGTGCAGCCAGGGCTCGCAAATAGAGTCACAGAATGGTTTGGGTTGGAATGACCCTTAAAGCTCATCCAGTTCCAACCTCCTGCCATGGGCAGGGACACCTTCCACTAGCCCAAGTTGCTCCAAGTCCCATCCAACCTGGCTTTGAACACTGCCACGGATAGGGCAGCCACAGATTCCTTGGACAGTTCCAGGTTTTTTTCCCCACTATCTAATTTAAATCTCCCCTCTGTCAGGTTAAAGCTGTTCCCCCCTGTCCTGTCACTACTTGCCCTTGTTAAAAGTCCCTCTCCAGATTTCTTGTAGAATGCAGGAGAAGGAAACACAGAGAGGAAGGGGCATCCCCCTCCAGGATGTGCCCCTTCTCCAGGTGCAAGACATGGGATCTGCAAGGCATGTGTGTATGCCTGTCGGGACACAGGGGATGTGACCTGTGTATCCCAGCACAGCCCCTGGGCAGTACCTCTTCCTGCTCACCACACACATGGACACACATGCATGTGCACACACATGGACACATGTATAAACACACATGAACACATGTATACACACACATGAACACATGTATACACACACAAAGAGGGGACAGCACTCGCTCTGCCTCTGCGCCATGGGCTGACAGCCAGGAGCTGCAGCTCCAGAAGAGGAAAGGTTTCTCACGCCTCCACAAACGGATCTGAAGGGCAAGTCACTTCTGAGGAGCCAAAACATTCCTAATTTCCCTCCTCCGGGAAAGCAGGAGGCCTTGCAATAATACCTAGGGAAAAAGAGCGCCCTTGAGCGCCCTGCCAGAGCCAAGCTGCGAAGGATTAAAGATCCTCCTCCCTAAACAAGCAGAGATGCTGAAAACGCCGGGGAATTGGGAGGGAAAGGGGCAAGAAAAGGCCTGTGTGATGGGGGTGCGCAAAGGGGGGCCCTCCAGGACACGGAGGGGGCTCATCGGCGGTGGTGTCCCCATCCCCGTGGGTTTTTCCCCTCCGGTGGGGCCGGGGATGGATCCGGAGCCCGGGATGCAGCCGGGGAGGGTGCGCGGGGGGAGATTTTGCGGCGATGTTTAATATTCAGGTCACATGACGATGGCAGCAGGAGCAGCACCAGCATCCCCTCTCCGCTGAAATAGCCACTGGAGAAGGAGGGGAAGGAAGGGGGGGTGGGTGGGGGGGAGAAGAGGACACAGGGAAGAAAGAGAGAGGTGAAAGCTGCGTTTCGTAGCCCACCGTGCCGTGTCAGCATCAGGCTAAGAAAGTAAGGGGAAACCCACCCCCTTGAGCGAGGATTCGGAGACAAAGGAAGCTTCATGTTCAAAGGTAGGATGCTCTGGGCTTGGCAGGGCTGGGTGATGCCGGAGGGATGCCGCTGGGCTTTTTGTGCAAGCACCTTCCGCTGTGCTTCCATACTGCCCAGCTCTGAGCACGGAGGAGGAACAACCCCGAAGGGCAGCCGGGGAAATAGGTCCTGGCTTTGTCTGTCTGCTTTTTTCCTTTTGGTGGCAGCAGTCTGGCATGAAGGAGAATGAGATGAGCTTCTTTGCGGATCTGACGGGGAGTAGCTGGCGCCAGGGGCTGCTTCGAAATAAAGATATAATCCGAGCTGGTCCAGGGCTGGGGGAAGCCCATGAGCTGCTCGTCGGCTGGCTTGTCCTTTGCTAGCGACAGGCAGTGGCTGCAGGGGCAACAGGGACATCCCGTGCTGCTCCTTGGGTATCTGTGCAAGAGCCAGCGGCGGGCAGGGAGGCCCCACACCAGCGGGCAGGTGGGCAGGGGCACAGGCAGCTGCGGTGGTCCAGGGGTGCTCAGCATCCTCTCGCCCCGTGATACAGCCGTGACACCCAGGGGTGAGGCGGGGTATGGGGTAAGGGGTGCATGGCCGGGGAGTGCAGTCTGGGTACAGCTGGGGTTATGGTGAGCATCTAACCCTGCAGCGGCTGGGCTGGGGATGGGCCCGGCCCCTTCACCTCCGGCCCCTTCACCTCCTTCCCTGCCCTAGATTTGACTGCAGCCCGTCAGAGCCGGGCTCCCGCCCGAGTCCTCTGCAGAGCACTGAAGGGAAGGAAGGTTGCTGCCGGGAAGGCTGCAGCAGCCGAAGGACTGGGATGAGTTTTCCTGCCTCACTGGAAACGTCCAGTGATCCTCAGGCCAGGAAAAAAAGATCTAGTAAGAAGAATGACTCTGTTCTGCACCCTGAGGTCACACAGTGCATCCGGCGCAGCTTAGCCTTTGCCCTGCACAACTGGGAGAAGTGCCCGGGTCATCATAGCAACTGAGGGGTAAAAGGGATTTTCCTGTAGAGGGATGCTCAGTCCAGCACCCCTGCAGATCAGAAGCAACACCTGCAAGCCCCAGGGAGGAGGAGCTGCTGGCTTTTCTTCCTAGGAAGCCGGTGTTACCCCTGTCAGTTGCCTTCTAGCTCCAACCCCTTCCTTCTTCCCTGTTCCATGTCTGCACGCAGTGGAACTGTGGGTCCGGAGCTATGTGAGTGGAAGGGGCTGGGGTGAGACCCATGTGTCGATTTCTGCCTCTAGCCAGAGCAGGACAGCCTCATGCCACACAGGAGCTGCCAGGAGGTTGTCCATGTGCTACGTGGGGGTTAAATAGCCTCTCCTTGCTGGAAGCTGGGCTGTGGTGCGAAACTGCTGCCCTCCCTCCCTCTTGCCACTTAGACAAAGGATGGGAAGGCAGGGGGAGGGGATGCGACTGCATCTGGGTTATGGGGACAGAGTAGATGTTAGTCTCCACTACCTGAGCCGCTAAGGGACTCACAGAGCCACCTCTGTCCCCAGCTAGGTGCTGTGAACATGAGGTAGGCAAATGTAAAGTATGTGCTTCAGGAGTGGTGCCTGCAGCTGGCCATGTCCAACAGCCTTCCAGAGAGTGGTTTTGGGGTGGATTGAGAGGGCTGCTAGAAGCAGGAGCCAGCTGGGACCATCAGGGACCTCTCCAGGCATCCATTGCCCTTCTGGCTCTGTTCTCTCTGGCCCCAGATGCTGCACCTCTTGCTGCTCCAGATCCAAGTGGAGCGTCTGAGCCAGAGAGTATCCCCTGTCAGCCCAGCCCAAGCCAGCTCCCACCAGGAACTGGGCATTAATGACCCTCTTAAATGAACTTGGCTTAGCACAGGGAACAAAGTGGCAAGGAAAAGGGTGGCAATGCAAATAGCGGATGTAAGTGGTTAACCTTGGCTAACCCTCTATTCATTATCAGCTGTACTGGCTGTAGTACCCTATCATGTATTCATTACAGGAGACAGCTGGAGGGGCCAGGATGTGCCTAGCATGCACAATACTACCCCTTGACCAGTCATTCAGGGCACTAATGAGGTTTCCTAGCAGCACTAGCAGCATGTGAAGCAGAGCCATTCCCGAGAGACCAAGTAGGCACGTTTCATGTCTCAAGGTGCCTCTCATAGATAGCTCTGCCTCGGTTTTTGCAGACTGACCTCCCCAGCAAGCTGCTCTTCAGTTGGCTCCTTGGTTTCCTCTGTGGAAGTCAAGAGGTGGAAAACTGTGTGTGGAAAGCTGAGCCCTTGGGCACCTCTTTGTGAAATGGGGCTTCCCTGCCTGAGGCTATGCGGGAAGAGAGGAGAAAGGGAAGGTGCCTACACCGAGACCTTGAATGTCCAAAATCAAATGCCCAGGGCAACATCACTGATGGAAAATCCAGGAGTCTTCTGTAGATCTTTTCTCTTGGTCTCAGAACTTTATATAGGTGGTCAAGAACCTGATTCTGAAATATCTGCTCCAGCTGCTGCAAGCTCCTGGCTCCAGCAGTAAAGCCTGCAAACAAATGGCCACATATTGAATGTTCGCAGCAGAGTTAGGAACATCTCCTGGCTCTGAGCAAAGCATCCTTCAGTGAGATTGAGGTATGAGCTATGAACCTCTTAGTGAGCCTTGAGGTTGGTTGCCAGCAACTTCTCTGCTTCCTCCTCCCTGTTTAAGAACAAGGAGTTGGAGGCATAAAAGAGAGGACAATAGATTTCCTGAAGACAAGCTACTGTCCAGGCAGCAAAGGGGTTCCAGCCAGGTCATCCACTCATCCGATGCAGCTGCTCAGCTGGGTTTTCTTCTCACCTTGTCCTGTTCCCTGTCCACCTCTGGTGTTTATTTGCCCCCATTACTGCCGTAGCCAAGTGCCTTACTAGGGACACAATCCCCTGCCCCATCTCCCCACATCATTCCCTCTCTTATTCTCTCCCTCTCTTTGGGATGGGTGGGAACAGAGCAGGTCTCTGTGAGCTGTGCACTGGAGGATGCTGCAGCAGGATGAGGGACATGGCACATGACTATGGTACAGGTCCTGTACCTGGGTGAGGAGAGACAAAGGGCAGAGTGCAAGAGAGCTGTCTGCCTTGGCCCTCCATGCTTTGCAGGGCTCTCCTGGCTGGCAGCAGCTTTTAGAGCTCTGGAAAAGACAACAGGAGCCCCAGGGGATGCTCTGTCAGCAGGAAAGGCACAGATGAGCTGTGATGGGTGAAAGAGTGGATTTCAGCTGGGAAGCACTTGGCTGGGCAGGCTGCTCCCCTGGCAGCTGCCCGGCAGCATGAGGTGCTTTGAGTTGCCAACCTGGTTCAAGCCAACAGTCCATCTTGTGGTCCCCTCAGGGTGCTGCTGGCTGCTTCAGGAGAGGACGGTGATAGTTCAGGAGTGAGTGACCTCTCCCCTGCCAGCAAGGTAAAGGTACAAGAACCTTCAGACATTATCCACAGTGCTGAGCATGGATGGAAGTGCTACCACCCTCCCACAGGGGGAACATCCCTTCTCCCACTCTAACGTAAAAAACCTCTGAAGTGGCATCAAAGGAGCTGGGTGGAGGCACCCTTCTCCCTGCCAGTGGTGGCCCATCCACATAGTGTGCCCTCAGCACATGATCATGCGATATTAAAGATTATGCAGAATGCAAAATCTTCACTGTGTAGAGCAGCCCTTCTGTCTATACAGAGGCTTTGATGTGGGGATGCTGGGCAGGGTCACCAGCTGCCCCTGCAGCCTAACCCTGTCCTCAAACAACATCACTCTGACCTGTCCCCAGCCCTAGTCTCTGCCTGGCCTGGCTGAGCTGTCACAAGGACCCTGAACTGGTGCTGTCAGTGCACCCAGCCTGGTGACATCTGAATCACCTTCCTCTCCAAGCAGCATCCATCACCCACCAAATGGCAGTCGCCTGCCTGGCTTCTCACGTTCTGCTCTGCAGCCAATGGCTTCTGCTGAGTGGAGCAAAAAACTCCACAGAATGATGGAAAGGGGTAATTTAGTGTGAGATACTTGAACTGAAGTGGCATCCAAAACAAGTGGAGTGCTTAGCAAGCAAAATCAGATGCTGTCCCTGTCCCAGGAAAATAACTATCTAATGAGACAAAGCATGGGGGAGTCAAGTAATTAGAGTGGGAGAGGCTTTAGTTTGCAGCTGGTCTGTGTATGAAAGGTATTTGATTCCCATCCTCTTCATCTTCCTTTCTAGATTTATCCCTCGTGCCTCCCTTCCCCATCAATTACAGCTTTTCTCCCATGTCCTGTCCTCTCCCAACCTCCAGCTTCCTCCCAGTGGGTGGGAGCTGCTCACTAATGAGACAAGAGATGGAGATAAATGGATGAGGCCCACCCCAAGCAGTGTGTGCCATCACCTGAAAGAGTCAGGGAGCTCATAAAGCCCATAGGGGCTTTCTCTTTTCCTGTTTGATTTACATGGAAGAAGTGAGGAGGAAAAGATGTAGATAATTAGTTTATTGGTCATAATGATTAATTTCTTGAGCACGATAAAACCCATTGATCTATGGGTGGGAGGCAAATACAGAGGTTGTGACCATGCTTTACACTTCCATCACTCCCTTTCTCTGAGGAACTCAGCCTTCACAGCACAGGCAATAACGCAGCTGCCCCTGGCAAGGGCCAAGCTTTGAAGTCTCCATGGTAAATTCCAAACTCTGTTTCAATGACAGTACTTGACACATGATAGTTTTTTAAAGTCTGTTCCACTGAAAATTTCATGCTAAACTTGGAGGGGCAAAACACTGGTGATCCTGGTGAGAACTGGAATACAAAACTGCAGAGACACACACAGAACTTTGGGCAACCCAATAGGAACCCAGCCAGCTTCACTGCGTCTGCTCTTCCTGTTTGCAGGTAGCATTCAATACGCTGTGTGCTGTGTCAACGAACCCCACTTCTCTACTTCCTCATCTGGTGTGATACATTGAAGGTTGTGCTGGAAACTCAAATAGATGTTCCTCTCTGAAGAGGAACTTCTTACTGCTAAAATCTTGCCATTCAGACATTAACTGCCCTTGAAATGGACACTCAAAGTTGCCCTCAGTCCCTGTGACAGGTCAGCAAGGAGGTCCTTATTACACCTTAATGATGATTTTTCAATCTTTCTCGCTATGTAGGACCAGTGGAGAACAAAAACGAAGCAGCCATGTCTGAGCTGGTCCCAGAGCCGCGACAAAAACCTGTTGTACCGATGAAACCCATGGGCATTAACGCCAACTTGCTGGGCTACATTGGTATTGACACCATCATTGAGCAGATGCGTAAGAAAACGATGAAGACAGGTTTTGACTTCAACATCATGGTTGTAGGTAGGCAGGTACCAGCTGAGGTACTGGGAACCATGACCAGGGTGTGTCCTATGGGGCTAGGTGGGAGGACAAGCTCTGCAGAGAGCATCTGGTCCAGGGGAAAGGAGAGCCTGCACAAGGCAAGAGACCCCTACAGCCCCCTCCCCTGCCAGTCTGGCTCCATCCCCTGGGCCTGCTGTCATTGCAGGGCTGTGGCACATGTCATAGGCTTACTCTTTGCAATCCTCAGGTCAGAGTGGACTGGGAAAATCGACATTGGTGAACACCCTCTTCAAATCCCAGGTGAGCCGCAAATCTTCAGGATGGAACCGGGAGGAGAAGATCCCCAAGACAGTGGAGATCAAAGCCATTGGGCATGGTAAGAGACAGGCTGCTCTTACCGTGTAATACTTATGCTTCAGCACAGTCTTGCAGAAGATCCCAGTAGTTTATGCAAACAGTTCTTTGGTATTAGGAAGCCCTTTCTCCATGGGAAGCTAAAGGACAAGTGTCAATTTTAGATGGCCTCAGATCCAGCCACAGCTTTACTTAAACAGTGATGCCACTGATGCCACAGCCAAAAGTGAGAGGTAGAAAAAGTTATAGATGTTTCTTCTGCCAAGACATTAGTCCACGTGAGTGAATTAACCCCTGCTGTAAGTCATTCCTACCAGCAGACACTTAATAGTCAATATAAACTACATTAGTGGGTCCCATCCCAAGTTTGGTAGAATACATCTCCTCATGGCAATGCATCAGTACAGCTTCTACAGTGGTGCAGAGTGATGTGTATCATCTCAGATTCAGGATGGGGAGGACAAGTTGTGTAAGATAGGTACTAACTCTGGGTCACTGTCGTAGTTTCAGGCATAAATCTATCGGCCTGCCCACTCACACCTCCCACCTTCTTCCCCCCCACTTCAAGGGGGGGAATAATGGAAGAGGAACCGAAAGAATGCAACTCCCGCGGGTTGAGATAAGAACTGTTCAGTAACTAAGGTATAACATAAATCACTGCTGCTACCACCAATAACAAAAATGACCAGAGAAAAACAAGGGAAGAGAACAGAACTGCTCACCACTCGACGATCGAGCTGTGAACTGAACTATTCCGGGTTCCTGCCCCCAGATGTAAAACTGGATATGATGTACTGTGGTATGGAATACCTCTCTGGTCAGTTTGGGTCAGGTGCCCTGTCTCTGCTTCCTCCTGGCTTCCCCTCCTCCCTGGCAGAGCATGAGGCTCAGAAAGTCCTTGGTCAAACCCAAACATTCTAAGCCATAACTATAAACACTGGTGTTATCAGCACTGTTCCCAAGCTGAAAATCCAAAACACAGTGATACACCAGCTACTACTTAAAGGGAAAAATGACTGCTGCTGCTGAACCCATGACAGCCACAAACTGAGCAGAAATCCATTTTCCTGTGCCAGATTTGTATAAGATGGCTTTGGTGCAGAGGTTAGCGATATGCAAGTGGGGGTCACCACTGCTGAGGCATGATCCAGCCTAGCCTAGTCATGCTTGCTGGGCAGGGATGAGGGCAGAGCACTATTGTTCCCTTGCAGGGTACAGAAATACGTTTCATGGTAGAGCAGTGCCCTGGGAGGCTTATAGATTGTTGGTGATTCCTTCCCCAGTCATTGAAGAAGGCGGTGTCAAAATGAAGCTGACAGTGATTGACACACCAGGATTTGGGGACCAGATCAACAATGAGAACTGGTGAGTTTTACATTGCCAAGGCCTTGTGTCCCAGAAAGGGCTGGAGTTAAAGTGATATATGGAGCAACTCTCATCTACTTGGCCTGGAAGGCATCTGGGACTCCTATTGCGCTTAGGAAGCCAGTAGTGGGGACATGGAATTGTGAACACCTTGGGTCTGTGGGCATGCTTTGGGGTATGCACACATTACATAGCAAGTGCCTATTTCTGTGCCCAGTTACAGAAACTGCTAAACATCTCAACTAATGGTGAGATGCTTGCGGTGGATATTTTTACGCCTGAGTGTGCTTTGCTGCTGTTACAGCCAGGAACACTGTAGGCAGGAACATGTGGAGATTTGTACCTGTCTATTCATGTTTCTCTCCCACCTTAACAGCTGGGAGCCTATTGAGAAATACATCAATGAGCAATATGAAAAATTTCTGAAAGAGGAGGTGAATATTGCAAGGAAGAAACGAATTCCAGACACTCGAGTACACTGCTGCCTCTACTTCATCTCCCCCACAGGCCACTCGTATGTACACAGTCCTCATCCTTCCTCAAAGCCCTGATGCCCTGTACCAAATGCATACCCTGCACTGTTCCATCTCAGGCCCAGGGGTCCTGCCTGCAGGGATGGCCACTGTCCAGCTTAATTTTGGGTGCCCTGGGGCTTGGAAGGGTCTAGGATAACAAGGGCGGGAGAGTGTTTTGGGAGAGGGCAGGATGGATGGGAAGAAGGAAATGAGAACATGGCAGTGGCAGGCAGCGTATGGACGGGGGGGGGGGTGGTGGTGTGTGTGTTAATTGATGCCCTTGTGATAAATGACTCACTTTGCAGTTTTTTTTCATTTTATTGGATAGAGATAAGCAAACAGTGCTGGGTGAGCGGGAAGTCTCCTCTCTACCAACACAATACACACACCTCTTAACACGCACTCTTGGTTTACATTGAGTTTCACAAGTCCCTCCCGCATGCGCATTGCCTCCTGGTGGTCTCGGGCAGGGGTCTTGGGATGAAGTAAAGAGTCTTCCTCAGTAACCTCACAGACTTTTAAGGTTGAACTTTTCACCCTCTTCTCTTGTGCATGTCTCTTGCTGGTTCTCCCCCTTCTCTCCCTCTTCTTAATCTTTCTTCACCGGTCTTTAGCTTATCCCTTGTGTCTCATCATCGGTCTTTAGCTTGTCTGTTGTGTTTCATAGATAAAAGAACAAAAAGAACATTTGCAGTTCGTTCCCCCAAGGTCCACAGGACTGGCCCCCAGGAAGCCCGTGGCCTAATACAGCAATGTTCAAAAAGATATACGCAGCAAGGCTTTAACACAGCAAAAAAAATACATACAGTTTCGGTCATACAATACTTAATTCTGTATTAGTCTTTTTATTGACACGGATCATATTTACACATCTCACACCCTGATGCTGGGAGAGTCATTAGGATGAAAGGGGAGCAGGATAAAGTGACTCGTTCCATGTTGTTCCCCCTTGGATTGCAGGCTGCGGCCTTTGGACCTGGAGTTTATGAAACATCTCAGCAAAGTAGTGAACATCATCCCAGTTATTGCCAAGGCTGACACCATGACCTTGGAGGAAAAGACTGAATTCAAACAAAGAGTGAGTATCTGCTCTCCTGCTTGAGATCCTTCCCTGCCCTGGCTTGGAGGTGAAAGAAATACACACTATGATTCTTCCTGGAATTGCAGCACAGTCTCCAGGGCATGCACAGGTTCTAGTGCTGGGTTGGTGGGTAAGTCCTGAAGATGCAGCTGTTTGTGGCAAGAAAGGGGGAAGAAATGTGTGTATTCCTGTGCCATCTAGTGTCACAGGAACTGCAGAGCCAGACAAATAACTGGGGTTTGGGAAGAAAGACTGATCATTGCCTCTATGTGTCCTCACTTTGCTGCACAGTCCACAGGCACAATACCTCCAGCCCCTGCCTGCTGGAAGGATGTCCCAGATGTGTTTGCCCAGACACCCCATGTGCCTTTCCCTCAGGTTTGTGTTGCTTTGTGCTCCAAGATGTCTCTCTGCCCAGGTACGCAAAGAACTAGAAGTAAATGGGATCGAGTTTTACCCACAGAAAGAATTTGATGAGGACTTGGAGGATAAAACAGAGAACGACAAAATCAGGGTAGGAAACATTTTATCATGGGAGGGGAAGGGGGGATGAGGGCTGGTCATATTTAACAAGTGTAAAACAGACATATATCACTAGAGCTTTTTAAGCGCTTCTTGGTTCATGAATGAAAGATGCAACGGATGTAGGGATCTTCTGGTCAGCTAAAGGAGACAAGTTCCTTTGGATGAGCCTTCCATTCCTCAGTAGTCCATGCTTCTAGTCACTTTTTTCTGTGCCTGCTCCAGTTTGATTTGATTTTCTAGCACTGGTGCTGGTACCCAATGCTCCTCCATCTCTCCTGAGATTTGAACTCCTAAGCCCATGGACCACATGTGCTTTTTAAACAATTGCATCACACTGGTGGCTCATGGTAATTTTGTATCTGACTAGCACATGGGATCTTTCCACTCCCTCAGTCACTATTTGTTCATGAGCTCTGAAGCTGTAGCAGAAATTCTTGTTGTTATTACCTATATGCTGCTCTTTGTGCCTCAAACTTACATCTTCCCATATAATAACCCAGGCTGCTTTTGTACTGACAACACCTCTTGGCCTTGTGATGGTAATGCACTTAATTATCTCACCCATTTTTTTTGTAGCTAGGCTCTTAGTGAAAATAAACTGTCCTCCGGGGCAATCCTCAAGAAACTCTTGTACTGCTGCCTGACACTTGCCCTTCCAACTGTCAGAGCCCCAGCAGAAATTCCCACCTTCTCCATCTTATTAATCATTTCCCATTTGCCAATATATTACACATCCTGGAGAAGACTGGATGGGTTTTGCTTCTTCTCCTAACAGCTGCTGGTTTTGAGGAGAGCTCCACATTTTGTTCTGCACTTCAGCATCACACCTAAGAAATAAACTGCTGTTTGATCTCCGTACCTTTGGTAACTGCAGTCCCTTCCCAGGCCCAGCAATATCTATAAGGCAGAGCAAATCTATGAACATTTGCACACCCTAATCTATAGCAGCGTCTCCAGCACCTGTGCTCTGGAAATGGATGGTTTCTTCCTGTGCTTAAGAGTTTGGGTTACCAATAGCCTCACCTACTGTCCCATTTCCCAGGAAAGCTGCACCTCCACCCCATTTCTGGTATTCTTCAGTACAACCATTTCAGACATTAAACTTGTTGAATGTTCATATGTCCTGCTGGGAAGGATTATTTTAGCTCCTTCTTTTGGTGAAGAACTACAATCTGGGTGAGAAACAGGGCAAATTATCTATATGAATAATGCTGGGCTGACAGACCCTCATAAGAAGTACCAGCCAAGGTACTTCTTATTTGGTTATCCCCCTCTTCAGAAATGCTGGAGATGGGAACAGAAAAGATCTTCCCCTCCCCACCAGAACCTTTGCACTGCTGCAAACTTCCCGGTAAGCTTGGGGGGGGGGGGGGGGTGAAAGGGTAAAGTGGACTGCCAGTAAAAAGTGTTGTCTTGGAGAACCTCTTCTCTTGGAAAAGGCCTTATGTTTGGTGAGCTGAGAGGAGGAAAGTGGATGGGGAACAGTGACTCTGCTGCTCTCTGGAATGGGTTCAATAGATCTCTGCACATGTCTCTCCCCAGCAGGAAAGCATGCCCTTTGCAGTAGTGGGCAGTGACAAGGAATACCAAGTGAATGGCAAAAGAGTCCTGGGCAGGAAAACACCTTGGGGAATCATTGAAGGTAAAAAAATCCTTTGTTTCTGGGAGCTGAAAAGTTTCTCTGCAGGCTCCAGTAATAAGCCAGGGTCCCGATAGCGTGTCCCATGGCCACCTTCTCATCCCTTTTGCGATAAACTTTTTGAAACCAAGCAAGAAGAGAATTCTCAAATAGCACTGTTGGGAGGGAACTGCCATGGTCAATGCGATACCACTGCTGCCAGCTAGTAGAAGCTGGAGCCACTCTGAACCGTGTGTGAGGCTGAGGTCCTGTGGCTGCCCTGGTTTTCAAATACAATTGCACACGTGACTGCTCAGCATCTCTTAGCATGTCTCCTCAATGCTTGACTGTGCCTTTCAGACAGCTGTCTGTCCATTCTGAAGTACACAGGCTCTGCCCACCCAGAACCTGCCCCATAGCAATGACCTTCCCATGCTCTGTAACCACAAAGTGGTTGTTGGAAAAAGTCAAACCTAATATTTGCTTGCTGTCTTTTCAGTGGAAAACCTGACTCATTGTGAATTTGCCCTACTTCGAGATTTTGTCATCAGGTAAGGCCATGGCCATGTACCAGTTTGCTCTTGATAAGCAGGGAGTCCTCCTGAGACCCTCTTAGACTGAAATAGCCCCTATGGAAAGGAAAATAGAGTATATTTCAGACAGTGAAGACTTATGTGGGGTCAGGTTAGATTGAGTTAGGCTGGATGCTCTAGTGCCTCTCTTACTGACATGACCACTATGTGAAGTATGTACTAGTTTTCATGTATGAGCTGGATGGCAGGAGAAAAGCAGAGTACTACCGCCCCCCTTATATCCCATTAAGGATATTAGGTTGAAACTGCTTCTATTTGTTGCTGACAATGGGTTTGGGGTGAAGTCAGTGAAAAAGAAGCCACTACCACATCCTAGGCCATGTGTCCTACCAGGCTGATGGATGTGCTGGAATATATGGCCTGGAAAGTTCCATATTTCATTTATCTTTCATTGTCCTGACTGATTTCTACTTTGTTTCATGAAGTTGTCTCAGCACAAATGATACCTGCTCTAAATTCTGTAGAAGAGCTGCAGACCCAGGGTCATCTCAGTTCACTATAAATAAAAGAAGGTTTTAAAACAACACCACAAATAAGAAAATAAAGGAAACACACTTAGAAGATAGAGCCCTGTGGCTCATTCCACCTGTTGGTATGGTGGTATTGAGACAATGCTGGGGTATCACTCCACTGCCCTCTTTTTGTTCTGTGATACCTTCTGCAGCAGACATGCTTTTCCTAAGCCTTACAGTGAAAACATCCTAATCAAGTGATCATCACAAGGCACACAGAAATCCAAGCCCACAGGCTTTCTATGGAAGTTAAGGATGATGTTCACAGCAGTGTTCTGCAGGTAACATCTGCAGTGGACCCGTTACACTCTCCTGGTGCTTCTTTGTCTTGTGCCTCCTTGTCTCACCACTGCTTCAGATGAGATATGACCATGTCTGCTCTGACATACCAGGATGGCCAGTGGCTCTCCCATTGGCACAGATGTGAGGGGCAGGACACTGGCAAGCACAGCCAGGGATTTCAGCCCGTGTTTCATCCTGCGTATGTATTCTTGAATGTTGATGCTCCAGCTCTCAGCTATCTATGATGGCACCCATGCCATCCATGCTCACTAGCCAGACTGCCTGAAGAAATCTTCCATTTATGTCAGGGAATAAAATGATCATCAGAAGATTAATACTGACTGAGCTGATCTTGCTTATCGTATCTTCCTCCTAACCCCACCTTCATTTTGCTCCCTGCAGGACCCACCTTCAGGACCTGAAAGAAGTGACCCACAACATCCACTATGAGACCTACAGGGCCAAGCGGCTGAATGACAATGGAGGGCTGCCCCCCATGACTGTCGAGACAGAGGAAAACCATGAAAGTAACCTGTGAATGACACACACAGACCCCTCCACTGTCACCTAGTGTGTCTGCATATGACAACCCACCCCTGCTACCCTTGAGTCTACCATGGGCCCATCTTGAAGCATGCGGTGCATCCTCCATGTGCGTGACAGGATGTGAGTGCAAGTGTGTGTCTGTGCCTACCTATGTGTCAGAGAGTGACCAAAAGGTGAGGTCTCCCCTGTCCTTCCCAAAGTGTTCTCAATCTCAGTTGGTTTTTTGCATAGCGGACTGTTCATCGTGTTCCTTTCTCTTGTTTCTGTGTCTCAGCTCTGAGTCTCGTATGGAGGAAATAGGGATGGAAGGAAGGATTTTTAGGGGCAGGAGGGGTTTGGAGGTGGGAAGTGTGGATCATGCTGTGGTCCTGTTTTAATCACTTGGAGACACAGCAAGGAGAAACTCCATGAGAGATGATGGAGCTGGTGCTTTCAGTGTCTTCAAGTGAGGGCAGCAGAGATTTCTCTTGGCTCTTCGGTGGGTGGGAAAGCAGCTGGTTGGGCTAAGGGCATGGTGGCCCAGCATTTTAAGCCTATTTCTTGCTGTGGCTTTCCAAGGGGAAATGGCAGCTTGGAAGTGGATGAGAGAAGTGACAGACTGACATATTTTGTGGTTCAGAGGAAGTGACCAGTGGGAGGAGACAGAATTAGTTCTTGGGCTCTAGCAACTATTTGAGAAGGATCAAAGTGCTTGAGGAAAATAGTTGCATTAAAAAAAAAAAAAAGCAAAACCCAGACAAAAAGAACATGATTCTGCTGCAGAGGGTGCATTTGCCCTGCGCAGTGCTAAGATCCAAAGCTATGCTTGTGTCACAGGCTTCTGATCCTGTATAGATGAGATCAAGCTGTCCTGCAGTCTCTCCACCTCATCCCCCATTGCAGCAGTCTCTTACCACCAGTACTGAGCCAGTCCTGGATGAATCTTCCCTCTACAACATAGCCCTTGTGCTGTGGGAGCACAGGGAAGACAGTGCCATGGAGGGGTCTCTGTTGGGAGCTTCCCAGGGGCAGCCCCACTCAGCACAGGGCCTTCAGGATCTTGAAGGAGTGCAAAGAGCCATGGATTGAGAAGCACTGGGTCTCTACTGACGGTAGGAACAAAAGAAATACCTCCTCTTCCCTCACTGAAATGTCTGTGTTTGCTACTCCAGAAGTCTCAGCTTGCACTGCTCCTCTACCCTGCTGCTGCCCTTCCAGCTTCCATGGCCCTTTCTCCTGTGCTTTTGTTGTTATTCCTTTTTACCCCTCCATAGCTTGCTTCTTTACTTTCTTTCCCTATCTCACTTTCTCTGCTCTTGACCCTTTCTGTCTCTCCTTCATCTCTCTGAGCACTTGAACCTTCCTCTTCTCCAGACTATTTTCTCTCCCTTTGTCTCTGTCGTGGTTTGAGGCCCTCAAACAGTTCTGCTCACTCACTCCCCCCTCTTTCTTCCCCAGTCCCAGGGGATGGGGAGGAGAATCGAAAGAATGGAATTCCCATGGGCTGAGATAAGAACAGTTTAGTAACTAAAGTATAACATAAATCACTACTGCACCAGCTACTACTTAAAGGAGAAAGATGACTGCTGTTGCTGAACCCATGAGAGTCTCCCAATCCCTCACACCTCCTCATCAATGTGTCCTATTGAAAAGCTTTCATTTTACCTTCTCCTGGAGGGAAGGTAAAGACCCAGGAGCAGAAAGAGGCACAACTTTACTGAAGCTATATGCTTGTCTAGCTGACATCAACTCTTTTCTGGATGTCCCTGAGCCAGGTGGAAAGTGTCAGGGCTGGCTGTGCAGATGAGAAGAGAATGTCCCAAGTTTGGCAGTCTCTGCTTGTCACCTAGCACATCACATGGTTGGCCAGGGTTGTCACCTCCAGGAGAATTTCCAGTTGCATTTCAAATGCAAATGCAGAATGCCACAGCACAGGATGGCAGCACTGCAAGGAAAGGGAGTGCAATGGGTCTGGGATAAGGTTAGGGAGGCTGGAAAAGGAAAGAGAGAGGAAGAGGTCCCAGCAAGGGAACAACAGAGGAGGTCTGAAGCCAAGCCTCACGTTGGTTGACAGAGCTGTACAGGGGCCAGGGCTGGAAGAGGGCCCTCCAAACCTCAGCAAAAACATCTGAGAGCATATGTCCATCCTGTGTCTTTGGTGCTGTCACTGCAAAGCAAAGGTCTCCTTACTCCTGTGTTCCCACCTGTCCATACAAACCAGACATTATCAGCACTGCTGGGACATACCAGCCCTTTGTGGTCCTTTCACCACCCATGTTCACAGCTCCACATACAGCTTCCACCCACACCAGCCCTGCTCCACCTGCAGAGAACAAAAGCCCCATCACCAGTACCATAGACCCTACAGAAACCATACACTGCTCCCCCCATGGACCCTACAGAAACTGTACACTGCTCCCCATCCTGGCACCTACACTGGCCATCCACAGCTCAGCATGGGGTCAGAGCCTCCTCCCAGCTTGTCTCTACCAGCCATGGAGGAGTTCTTAGCATCACTGGCTACTGGAGGAGTTCTTAGCATCACTGGCTACTGGAAGCATCTTCTCAGCCTTCTCTGCTCTGGCTACTCCTGCCCAGCCTCTACATTATGTTTTAAACCCAGAGCAGCAGGAAAGACTCCCTCAGGGTTCCTTTTCTTCAGTACCCTGAAGCACGAAGCGATGCTCCACTATCTAAAGGAACACTTGCCACTGGTTTGCATCACCCTGGGCTGTGATATAGTCACTCCTATGACTCTTGGCCCCAAATAAGGGCTATGGCGAAGAATGAAAGCAAACCAGACCCCATACAACAGAGATGAGAGATTTCTCTTTGCTTATAACTGGATTGCAAGGACAAGGCCATGTGTTTGCTCTATAGATTTAGGATTTTTTGTCTGTTTGTAATAAGGTGTTTTTTAAGCTCTGCTCTATAATTTCCTGCCAGATCATGGACTAATTCTAAAGGATCCATAAAAGTGAGCTGAGAAAAACAGGCTCAGCTATTCCACACTGCCGTCTGCTCATCTGTCTGAAGGTCTACAAAAGGCAAACATAAAGAATTTCACATGTTGTGCAACAGCTGCAGACACCTTTAGGGAAAAAGTCTCTGTGGAGGGATCAGGTAGGAAAAGCCTGAATGAATTCCAGCTCTTGTGCGCCAACAGCTGTGCTCCAGGATGACCACAGCATGCCAGACGTTCCCCTCGGCATCACTTGAAGGATACCATAGGAGGGTAGAGGCTAAATTTTACACTGGAGATGCCCCCTCAGTGTGTTCAGAGACAACTTTTCACCAAAGGCACTCATCAGACAATCTGTGCAACGCATGGTGAATCCTAAAGGCTGGATAAATTCCACCAGGCTAAGATGGTAATGAGCATCACGGCAGGTGTGGCCACGCAGTGAGCAGAAGGCCAGAAGAGCAAGCAGCACTTGTGCAGGCACTAGTATTTGTGGTTAGTAGTAAGGACAAGTTAATTACAGCTCAGCACAGGCGGTGAGCAGGCGTCTGAGGAACGGCTGCCCAAGGCACACTGCCAGCTCCTCTCCCACGGCAGCAGCCGGCTTGGAAACCAGGAAGCAGCGCCGAGAGGGTTACGGGAACAGAGGGCGGCAAAACCAGCTCTTTAGGCGGACACCGAACCGGGGGCTTGAGGAAAAAGCCTTCCCGGGCCCAACCGGAGGCCGGGCCCAACCGCGACGCGGGCCGCGGTCCCCTCCACCAGCAGCCTCAGGAGCCTGCGCAGAGCGGGGTTGGTGCTGGTGCTGGTGCTGGCCCGCGGGCCGTTCCGGGGCAGAGGCGATGCCCGAAACGGTGCGCGCCGGACCAGGCGGTGACACCCAATGTACCGTCCGCCGCGCCGGCCGCCATTAAACCTTAAGTCACCTAGCAACCGCCTCAAGGCCGCCTGACGGGACGCATCACGGGGGCGGGGCGTTGAGGGGAGCGGGGCCCTATGGGGGGAGAGAACAAGGCGAACGTCACGGGTCAGAGGCGGGGTCAGGAGGGGACAAGATGGCGTTGAACAGGCATCACTCGCAGCAGGGTGGTGTCGTAATTCCCAATGCTGAGAGGTACCCGAGGGGCTGCGGGGAATGGGGACGGGTTTGGGGGGCGGCGGCGGCTCCTCATCCTCTGCCCTCGCAGCGGGGCTCAGCCGGGGACTGGCGGAGGACGGTGGAGGGAGGCAGCGGGGCTCAACCGGGGACTGGCGGAGCGCGGTAGAGGGAGGTAGCAGGTCCCCTTCCGGCTCGACCCGCTCTGGGGGCTGCGTTCTTATCTTGGAATCCGAATACCATGGAATGGTTTGGGTTGGAAGGGTCCTCGAAGTTCATCCAGCTCCAACCCCCTGCCACGGGCAGGGACACTTTACACTGGAGGAGGTTGCTCCAAGCCCTGTCCAATCTGGCCTTGAACACTGCCAAGGATAGGGCAGCCACAGCTTCTCTGGGCAACCTGTGCCAAGGCCTCAGCACCCTCATAGTGAAGAATTTATTCCCGATATCTAATCTGAGTCTCCCCTCTTTCAGTTTAAAGCCATCACCCTGTTGTCCTGTCCTTACAAACCCTTGTAAAAAGCCCCTTTTCGGGTTTCTTAGACACTGGGAGCTGCTGTAAGGTCTCCCCTTAAGGAGCCTTCTCTTCAGGCTGAACTAGCCTCGCTCTCTCAGCCTGTCTTCAAAGCAGGCCTGTTCCAGACCTCTGAGCATCTTTATCACCTTCCTCAGGATTCAGTCGAACAGCTCTATGTCCCTCTTGTGTTGTGGGCCCCAGAACTGGATGCAGAACTCCAGATGGGTCTCACTAGAGTGGAGTCGAAGGGGAGAATCCCTTTCCTGGACCTGCTGGCTGCACTCCTTTTGGTGCAGCCCAGGACATGGCTGGCTTTCTGGGCTGCAAGTGCGCACTGCTGGGTCATTTTGAGCTTCTTAAAGTGGGAATGTGCTGGGGTGGGCAGCAGGGAACAGACCTGCTGGAGTCATTAGAACAGCTCCATCTTCACTGTTGGAGTTCATTGGTCCTTAGTGCCACTGCAGCAAGCACACAGGTTGAAGACTGAACTGCCATCACTTGCAAAACACAAAGAATTGTTTGGGGTTTTTTTATGTCATGCAGCCAGCTAATGATGTTGGAGAGGCAGAGGCCACTGAAGAGAGGAGTCTGAATCACATGAACTCAAAGTAAGGAGAACTTGTCTTCCAAGCTGAGACCTGAGCGTAGCAGGACTTTTCCTCATGAAAGCACAGGCAGCTGCTGGATGCCTGCCCCTCCCCCTGAGTGGGGATTGACAGACCAGCTTGACAGGCTCAGGCTTTTGGTTTGATTGTGTTCCGGTGCTCCTGGCATCCCGGCCTTGGGTAGACAAACCCAAAGAACAAGGGCCCCAGTAAAGGATCATTGAGTGGATTTCTTGTTGTTTACCAAGGATGGTAAGCAATAGGAAAAAATAGGCTCCAGAAATATGCTTTAGATAATGTTGAGCTCACAACTGACTGCTAGTACTGCAGTCAGTACTTCTCTGTCACGTAGAGCTCTTGCTGGCTTAAAGGAGATTTCTTTATCCTTGACCTCAAGCTGTTTTTCAAGGTGCTGCTTAGTCACAGGTGGGTGCAGCGTGGTTCCATGGAGTGCACAGCTCTCCTGTGATGGCCCTGGATGGGCATGCAGGCAGCCCATCCAACCAGTTCAGCAGCCTCATTATGCCCAGTGGTGCTTGCTGCTGTATGTAATTTGTGTGTATGAGTAGCTGGGAAGGAGTGAATGTTATAGTGACTATGCAGAATTCTTCCCAGTGAGGCAGACTGATGTGAAACACTGCTACAGGATGTGGTTGAGGAAGTGTCCTGGTAAAATCCAGGATGTTGAGGAGCTATTTAGCTTAAAAGAAATGTTTCCCCTTTGCATCTTGGAAATGGAAAGAGCTCTGCAGTCTCTTCAGTCTGCCCCTCCCAACCAGTTTGGGAAGTTGCATCTTACTCAACTATGAAGTAATTTCCCAGTAGAATTTCTTGGTCAGGCTAGTTTTGTTTTGTTTTGTTTTGTTTTTTTTTTTTTTTCTCATTAAAGCTAGGGTTTTTAATGTCTTCCTCCTTGGCTAGCTGCATTTTTTGGATACATCTATACTGTTATGCTTTTCCCTAAAGAGCACACAACCCTGAACTGCAGGTCTTTGGGTTGTTTTCCCATATGCTAGCCCTGCTGATTCCTCCCTTCCCCCAGTAATTTTGCAGTTTCCTGACTTGATCTGACTTCTACAGTGTGCTGATCGGAATACATCAGGATTACTTTAGGCCCAGCCTCTTCAGGCTTGTGTTGGATTAGGGGCTTGTGTTTTCTTTTTCTAGCTCTTGAACCATCAGACACCTCAGATCCTTCTGTCACTGTAACACACTATAGGTTCATCACCCACAAGACCATTTGGTTTATTCTACAAATTTTCTTACTAGGTGGTATGTTGAGCATCTGCCCTGTGCATTCATGGACACGTTCTCCCAGATAGACTCATTTTTCCTGAAAAGAGAATTAACTTTCCAAGCACCTCCATACCCTTGACCCTGCGGTGATCACAGTTCTCATCTGGCTTTGTGTCATAAGCAAACTTCTCTCACATTCCCGTAGATATCCAACAACAATAACCTTGTTGCTGACATTACTGCCTCCTCGTATTGTTCCATAGCATGTGCTGTTTCTTACAAATACTTACTTAAATCATGTGAAGCAGGGTCAGCAGTTGAGGGTATTGGTGAAGCAACTTCCTCAGTTTGCACAGTGGGTGCGGTCTTACAGCAGCACTGTTTTTCTGTGTGGTGAGCAGTGCTGGCTTTGAGCATAGACTTGGAGAGAGAGACTTGCTCCAAGATGATAATCTGGACATCAGAGGGTCGTTTCAGACACCTCCACCCTTTCTGTGCCCTGATCTTTGGGCTGAGGGTGTTCTCATGCAGAGAGAGGAATTCCTAGGCCTGATGGTTTGGGAGACAGAAAGAGAAACTGTCATTTAAATCATCCCTCCGGAGGAGGTGAGAGGATGAATTCTTTCCTTCCACATAAATTACCCATCTGTGTTCAGAGGAGAAATGTCAGGGCTCACATCAGAACTGGCTCTTTTGGGATAATACTGTTTCTGGTGTGCTGTCCCCCTCATGATGTCTGTGTGGGTCAGAGCTGTTGCTGAGTTTATCTTTCCAATTTGTTTGATTTCTTCCTCTAGTGTTCTTAAACATTGTAAAGATGTGGAGCTCTCCTTCAGTGACGTGACGGGCAAGCCTGAAGCCTTCAGAGGCACCAAGAAGGGAATGCTTTATCTCACCCCTTACAGGGTAAGTCTGATGCTAGCAGGGCTTCTTCTTTCTCAAAGGATCTTGTAGACTTTAGACCAGAAGCCTAGCTTGTGGTAGAAGAAGTGACTTTTGCTATGGGAGGAACCACTGAGAGTACTAGGTGGAAATGGAATAGTTTGTTCTTGTCACAATCCCAATTCCCTACAAAGGCATGTGCAGTCTGAATATTGTTGTCTAGATAATGTGTTTCATATAATGTGTCAGTCAGTATTACTCTCTTTGAAAACTATCATACCTTGTCCTTAAAAAGCAGCTATTGTGGTTTAGACCCAGGCAGTAACCCAGCACCACAGAGCAGTTTGTTCATCCCCTTCTTCCCCCTGTCCCTAAGGCAGGATGGGGAGGAGAACTGAAAGAATGTAAACCCCACAGGTTGAGATGAGAACAGTCCAATAACTTAAATAAAGTAAGATATAGTGATAATAGAAAGAATAACAATAGGAAACAAGAGAAGAAATGAAAGCTCAGAAAACACAATAAAATTGCTCACCACCTGCTGACTGATACTCAGCCTGACCTGAGCAGCGATCTGCCCTTCTAGGTGACTCCCCCACTTTATTATACTGGGCATGACATGCTGTGGTATAGAATACCCTTTGGCTAGTTTGGATCAGGTGTCCTGTCTCTGCTTCCTCCTGGCTTCTTGTACCTCTCCTCACTGGCAAAACGTGAGACTAAAAAGTCCTTGGTTGAGGTAAGCATTACTTAGCAACAACTAAAACATCAGTGTGTTATCGGCATTGTTCTCAGACTAAAGCCAGAACACAGCACTGCACCAGCTACTAGGAAAAAAAATAACTGTTGGAGCTGAACCCTGGACTGCGGCTCAACAAAATTCTCTGAATGTGCAGATGTGTTTTAAGTGGTTTATGATTTTGCAACATAACACACTTCAGGTGAATGAGCCATGTGCCATCAGATCTGTTTGGGATCCTGCAGTATTAAAGCTGTGAAATAACAATGCATAATGATAGCAGGTTTTCAGTTATCCTGTTTTTGGATGCTGCTACAGCTAGAACTCCATGACCACCCCTTCTACCTAATTCTTATAATTCAGATGTGTTCCCTCCTGTCTTGCAGATGATCTTTGTGTCGAAGGGGAAGGATCCTATGCTGTCTTTCATGATGCCATTTTATTTGATGAAAGGATGCTCAATTGAGCAGCCTGTTTTCTCTGCCAATTACATCAAAGGACAGATCCAGGCCGAAGCTGGAGGTATGTGCCTGTGCTCTGTAGTCTGAACTCTTCCCGAGTGTTGAAAGTGCTTTTCTGTTGAGCATCACATACCCAGCTTATGTGCACAGGAAAGATGGACAGAGTAGCTGTGGCAGTACAACTGAGATGTCCTCACTGAGGCAACTTGTGTCTTCTGACCTTTAAGGCACTGCTTCTGTGTTACTTCCTGCCTCCAAAGCTGGTAACTGACTTTCACAGGATGACTTTTGTTTAATCCTGTAACTTGTGTCTTGCTGTGTATGTCATGTTTACTTGGTTTCCACATGTGCTTGTTTTCTCTTGTCTTTGACCTAGAACAGATAGGTAAGTGACTGAGTCAGCAGTCATTGGTGTTGATAGACAGGATTAACAACACTTTTGTTTTCTGGAAGTCAGTAGCCACTTACCAATTTGGGGATGTTTGCTGCAGCTAGGATGCTGCTGTATATCAGTGATTTAGCTTTGTTCTCAATTCGATGCGAAAACTGTGGCTTGGTCATGACCAAACATGGGGAATTGCAGAAGATAATCAGGGATTGAAAATGAAGATTCTGGTTCAAATTTCTTCACTCTTCACCCCTGGAATTAGTTTATGTTCATTTTGATGGCATCTGGAGAGCTTGTATATTTGCTTTGTCTCTAACAGTGACTGGGTCCTCTGGATTGTGGATCAGCCCACTTTCTCAGGCTGAAATCATAGTAAGAGGTTTTAAAGAGGTTACTGAGAAGCTGAATTTATCTGTGGTGGATTGTTTTGTTGCATTTCTATACTTCGTTATTACCTTCATTGTTAGGCAAAGAAGATAAGTCTTATTCTATGAAATGTTTTATTTAAATGAAATCTTTTTTCTTAAAACCACCAAAAACCCAGAGCAACCCCCAAAAGAAACACTAAAAAAGCCCCTGCAAAGCAAAGTACTCAATTATCTTGCAATTTCATCTCCTACTTGATATTTTTTCCAAAAGATTTCCATTTTACTGAAGTGTTTATAATGTGTCTGAGCTTCTATGTGTCAAATAGATTTGAAATATTGCATTTGATTTAAATCCTAGCTTGAGTTGCCATCCTGATCTGTAGCCCACTGAGGTCCACAGTAAAACTTCATCTGAGGGCTTTTGATTAAAATCCTCAGTGAAAATAGGTGTTTTTTCTTTACACTGTTAAACCTTTCAGAAAAGAACAAGACAGACTAGTATCTGCAACAGGCTGCTTCTACATAACTGCAGTGGGGATTGTATTCTAAAGGGTAAAGAAATAAATTCCTGATCTTCTTGAGATGCTGTTTTAGGGTCATCTGCTAGCTATGCCAAGTCTCTTTCCAAAATAATTGGAGTTTTAGCTGGTTTGCTGCCTTGACTGCTACTGAGGAGATTGTTTCAATTCTAATTTTCTAATTCTCTTTCCCCTAGGTGGCTGGGAAGGGCAGGGGACATTTAAACTTACTTTCAACAGTGGAGGAGCCATTGAGTTTGGACAGCTAATGCTCAAAGCTGCCTCTAGTGGTAAGGAATCTTCAGAGTTGCAGTTCCCCCATGGCTGAGCTGGTTAAAGAGTAGTGCTCTTTATGAGCTTCACGGGAAGAAGGGTGCCCTGTGTACACTTCCACATTTTTTAATGTGTTTTTTAATCTTTCCAGGGGAATTTTTGTTTTCCCTTCATAGAATTGTATCATAGAGTGGTTTGGGTTGGAAGGGACCTTAAAGATCGTGTAGTTCCGACCCCTCTGCCACAAGCAGGGATACCTTCCACTGGACCAGGCTTCTCAGTGCCCGCTAGTCCCATACTTCCAGGAATGGGGCAGCCACAACTTCCAGTCCTTTTTCTTTATTTCATCTTGGTGCCTTTTGCAGTCAGAATATTCTTGGGTTTGTGCTCCTGAGGCAGACCACCCTTTTCTACAGAACCTTATTCCTCTTGCAATAAAATTGAAATATGTGATGGTGAGAAATTGATTCACTCATCTCAGTTCTGTAATACTGGAGTAAGATGGAAGAGAGGGGAAAAATACATCTTAAAAAATAACTTCTACTTAAAATTTTCAAATGGGGGAAGAATGTACTTTATTTCTGATAAGAAAGGTTTCTTTTGAAAGAAATGTGCATTTAAAGATGTATTTTTTTTTTTTCCCTGATAAAAAAAGTTTGAAAAAAGCAAAAAGCACCCTACTTACTTTAGAGTGGTCTTTCCTCCGGCAGTGGGAGTTCTGTGATGGGACTAGTACCTGATAGCTAGTATTTTTGCAGTGGGTTTCCCTTAGCACCCTGTGAACTTGCAGCAAGGAAACTGATATTTTTCAAGCACAGCACCACACCAGGACTGTGTAGTGAATTTAGGTGAAGGGAAGCAATGCTGCATGGACCGTTTTCCTTTTATTTTGTATGCTTAGTTGTAACAAAAGGATACTTGTCTTACTAAACACATGCTCCTTAGCTTCCAGTGGTGCTCCTCTCCAGAACCCAGGCTATGGCTATACACCTTTTCCTGGAGGGTATGCACCCACCCTGCCTGCTCCTGGGGGCTATGCAGCTCCTCCACCACCAAACGGACCATATCCTTATGCACCACCTCCGATGAATGCCTATGGACCTGCTCCACCGCCCATGGGATATCCATATGCGCAGACTCCAGGTTTGGAAGTTGTGTGATGATGGCAGGATGTGTTTAGTGTTAGCTGTAAAGAAATCACAGTGGTATGGTGGGGGTTACTGTCTCGGTATTTGCAGCTGAATGGGAAGTAAAAATATTGGTTGTAAATGGTGCTGCTGCTTGGCAGAGAACTGTTGCCTGCTGGCATGTCAAATCACTGCTGTCTGCACCCTTGCCAAACCTCCAGAGCTTCCCTCACCACTGCTCTTGTCCAGAATCAGTATGGTGCTGAGACTGTGAGCTTTCTTCCACCCTGTCCCATTGCCACGGTTCAAAGCATCAATCCAGTTTCATCTTTTTCAGGTATTTACCCACCACTTCCCAACATGAGCCCCATGTTTGTGCCACCTCCTCTCCCCCCCTACTCTGGGCCATCTCCCGCAGGACCCTCAGCTCCAGTAGCCTCGCTGAGCCCAGGGATGCCAGGTAAGTGAGACCTGGGGGCTGCCAGGGTTCAGGTGCAGAAAGGTGCTTGGGGCTCAAGCTGTGGGTGGTGTAGGCACAGCATGGGGTGCAGAAGCAGTTGTTTCAGGGGCTCAGAGTTGTCTTGATCAATTATTTGAGGTAGCGGGGGGGGGACCGTTCAGCTCTGTGGTCAGCTCTTGCCAGCTTGCAGCTTTCCCAAAGCTCTGAATTCTAACCCAGCTTGCTGCAGTTGCTGTTGCCTCTTTGGACCTTTGTTGCCTCCTTGAAAGAGCTATGGCTGTGGGAGAAGGCTCTGGGACTTGGTCGACTGCCTAAGGCATGTAAGATGGCTTTTTCTTTTCTTTCTAGGGGACAGTAGGGCCATGGAAGCCACTTCCAGTGCATATTACAGCTCTACCAACCCACACAATGTACACATGCCTGTGGTAAGTACCGTGCCTGTGGTCTACCTATGCCTCCTTTCTCTTCTTTGCTAGCAGAGACAGTGGTGGTTTGCTTTCCTAGCAAAGTCGACTGTGCCTTCATACTGAACATGCACAGAAAGTACACTTGTTCCTGGGAGGAAGGTGTGGCTGTCTGTCCCATGTTAAATCCTCAGTCAGGAAAGGAGAAGCACCTTAAGACTTGCCCAGTAATAGCCATTTGGTATTTGTGTTGCTCTTAAAGGCATAACAAATTTGCGTGGGCATAGAACACACAGAGTACTCTGCTTCTGATGGGCCTGAAAGTGGGAAGAGTTAAAGAGTAGCAGATCACTTGAGGGGAGAACATGTGGATTTCTCTCATTTTCTTCTGGGCTGTATGAAGACAGGGATATCTCTCACTGTTCGGTCAGTGGCAGGTGGTAGGTAGGCTGTAGCTTACACAGTTGTATGTGACAGCTGATCTGCCTGTGCCCTTCACTGCCTTGCATGGCTTTGTGGTAGGCTGGAGACCAATGGAGCAGCAAAGCTGGCCCTCAGCCCGAGGGTTTGCTCTCTGCTGGGTCAGAGCTACGAACATCAACAAAGCCCTGGGAGTATGGTGATTAAAACAAATTAAATGCAATTTTAAACATGGTCTATTTGCAATAGGCCATTTTATTGCCTGGGTTTGAGGGGACCTTCACTAGAAACATTGTGGGAAGCAGCATGTATCCTGAAGTGTCCTGATACTAGAGAGGAATGGTGTGATGAAATGACAGCTTAAAACACAGCTCCTGGCTCACTCTGTAGCTCACTGAAGAGCAGTCATTTCTTGTAAGCCAAGCCTGAGAGTGCCTGGGAAGAGCTTGTCATGAAACAAGCAGTGTTGTTGACTCCACTGTATCTCCTTCCAGGAACAGCCACCTCCTTATACACCTCCTGAGGATAAGAAGAACAACTAGCAGAAGGAAATTACAACCAGCCTCCTACACTCTCTGTCCCCGAAGACAACTTGGCTGTCCCTACCCCCTGGGTTAGCGTATCTCTAGGTCTCTTTGCTTATATACAGTATCAGTCGTGATGGGCAGCTGAGCACCTGCCCTTAAACACTCAGTCAGTGGCAATACAAGGTGGAGCAACAGCATTTTTCTTCTTATTTGCTTTATTTCATGGGGTCAAAGCACTAACCTTTTGTTCTGCCATTGGCTTGAGGAGAGAGATGGACTTCATATTAAACCAGCACTATACCACACCACTAATCTAGGACTAAAATATGAAGGTTCTGGGATCTTGGAGTAAAACTATTTGGAATACCAAACTTTTTGCTTCTTTGGAAGCACCATCCAGGAGGAGAGGTACAGAGAACCGTGAGATTCCTTGCATAGACCCTTGGGTGCCCCGGAAAGGTGTTAGGTTTCCTGAAACTCTGGCACAGTTCAGCGTGAGGTGGGACTCTGGACATTCTGTATTGTGCTGGAAGCATGTTTCGTGTCCTGGACTAACAGACATGGGGTGACAAACTTGGGAAGTGCATCCAGAAAGACACTGAAGCATTTGGCTATGCAAGCGTGAAGGAGGTGGGCCCCTCTCAGCCTGTCCTTATGGACACTGAACAGAAAAACAAACAAAGGCGAGCTGCAGGGCAGTGAGATGACAGACTAGAGGTATGGATCAGTCTTCTTTCCCCTCTCCGAGAAGCAGGTCCTGTGTCTGTGCAGTGATCCTGTGCTGTGTAATGGAGGAGACAAATGCTGCATGGGAGGCTGCTTGCCTTGGAGCAAAATCTGTTACATTAGGAAGATGAGCTGGGACTAGCCTTGTCAGGAGACAGGTCCCACAGCTTCCTGTGCTGAGCAAGCTTGTGCTGTCTGCTGGCTCCACAGGGGAAGGTGGGTCTTATCTTCAGCCACCACATCTGTGTGCTGCAATAGTGGAGCTGGGGTGCTCGGGGGTGCAGTGCCCTCTCTCAGGTGGGAACTGCTGCCTGGTGTGGGTGTTACTGATGCTGAGCTCTCTTGCAGGGACTGGCTGCTCAACCACAACCTTTCCTTCTTCCTTAGGACATAGTGCCATTAAACATGCTCTGAAGAGAGTTACCCTAGTCTGGTGGAGATGCTTGTGATCCTTTACGTAGAAAGCGACCATGCTTCTTCCTACAGCCTTCCTACCTTCATGGTGAAGGGGAAGAAGTATTTTCCTTCTTATTTCCTGTGTGCCAGGGCTGTTCTGTAAATCAGGCTTGTATGGCTTGCAAGTGGAAATTCCTAAAGCAGCCCTGCATGGGGGAAGGAAATTTCCTTATCTATAAATACCTTTTAGGTCTGAGTTAGAGATATTCTAATAACTCTGTATTTAAAAAGAAGAAAAAATCAATCATGAATGTTTGTAACTTTTTTGAATTGCACTTTAATACAGGAGTGTTGATACCTTTAACTGCCTAGTCACCACTGTGTGTGTTGTGTTGATCTTTATTCTTGCCTTCTCTCTCCCTGGTGTGTGGCTAAGCTGGATCTGGAACCAATTAACTGGAGGAGATAAAGGTGGGGCTCATCCTGTTGCTGCCTGGGGAGGGTGGAAAGCTGGTTCCTGCCTTTGCTCTCACCCAGATCACCAGAACTGGCATGTGTTCATGTCCTGGGGGCAGGGACAATACTACACTTAGCAGGGGCTGGGCCACCACCCTGGTGTTTGCTACAGCTGTATTTGTAGCACCTCTCCTATGTGCATTCAGTGCTGGAGGGAAGGTCTTTTAACTGGAGCTCCTCACCAGCAAGTTTCCAGTGAGGCAAAAATAAATACATGGTAAAGGAAAATGGCATGTAAGTGTGGACTGTGAAATTTGTTTCCCTTTGTACCAAGAAAAGCTGTTGCCCTGCTGAACATGATGTAACTATTGGAACACCATTTCCTACTCTGCATCTATCCAGTCTCTGGTAGGAAACCAGTTCTGTTTCATAGCATAGGTGTTCCTTTTTTTATGACCTTACATTAACCAAGCAGCTATAGCTAGCAACATAAATAAACATGAAACGAGAGAGCCTGGGACCTGCTTCCCCTTTATTTCAATTGCTTTGTCTCAATCACTCCCCAAGAACCAAGCCAAGTCCTGTACATTCACATGAAGTGTGTTCATCCTTTCTCGCCAGCACTGCAAGCATCATGTTCAGTGTCTTGCCATTGGACTCAGAGAACATTTCTGGAATTGGCCAGAATCAGCCATTTGGTCCTGCAGGAACCAGAGTTGGGGGATGATCAGGAACCCTCCAGCATCTGAATAGAAAGGGGAAGCTTGGTTTTGCTGAGCTAAGATGTGGTGTTTCACCAGTCTGAGGATTCATCTTGTGTATGTCTCCCTGGGCTGCAATCTTAAGCAGCAGTCTTCCCGAATGCTGCAAGTCATGAAGTCTGGGGCAGTTGGGGTAGGCCGTGTCTCACCTCAAACTCCTCCATAGGACGTGTGCTGCACAAAGGTGGAGCAGTTGAGGACCTTATAGAATCTGTCCCACTGCTCGCTTGCACTTTTTTAGTGCAGGCTCCTTATCAGAATGGAGCTGTGGATGTAGCTGCCCTTGGGAGGAGCCTTTCCCTGAGAAACCCTGAGTGTTCAGCCTGCTGCAGGAGGCCCTGAGCCCCCTTTTAGCAGGAATTTCCTGCTAGATCAAGAACAGGATGCGACTTCAGTTTGGAGACAGGTGGCCATCTCCCAACTGCAAAGACACCCTCAGCTGAGTGTCAGCATCTTCCCTACAGTGCTTGTGCACAACACCCTGCAGCTCCTGGGGCTGTACCACAGCAAGGCTGCTGGGGTTGTGCATGGTCAGTAGAGGCTTTTGCTCTGCTGTACACTGATTCCAGAGGAGCTTTAATACAATGCTAGCATGCATGCTAGGCTGTAGTAATGCTGGCCTCCAGGCTGCTGGGGCCTGCAAAGACTGCACAGGACCATCATGTCTCCAGGAGCTCTTGGTCCTGGGACTAGGTACACAGGAAGGGTGCAGCCCTATTGACAGCCCTTTATTCTAAGCCAAGCTGATTATAGCAAAGAAAGATGATCAGGTCTGATTCTTGAAGCTATTGCCATCCATCACACATGGAGGGAGGGGAGTCACTACCCTAGAAGATACAAAAGCATCCAAAGCCTTTCTACAGGTTTAGTTCAAACAGCCCTGCAACAGTCAGTGGTACCCAGCCTGAAGCAGAGAAACGTTCAGGTGTAGAGCTGATGAACTAAAACAGTGGCTGGGCTCTGCTTGTATGGAATCTTCCACAGGAGGACCTCAGAAGGTTTTGCTATCACTGAGGAGCTATGCTCTGCACACCCTTAGGAGGTGGCACAAGAATTCCTGCTTAGCGCAGACTGAGCAGACATCATCAAGCTGGTACCAGAGGAATGGTCACCCCCAGCACTGCTGGGCACGCCACCGAAAGGCACTTGTACAGGGAAGAGCCACATGCCCCAGGAACAGCCTCACAGCCCACTGCGGCACGGACCCACAGCCCCGTCCCCTGAGCCCCGTCACAGGAGGACCGGGCGGAAACCCTTGCGAGGGGCTTGCTGTCTGACAAAGCGCCAGGGCTGTGCCACAGGGTACAGGTACCACATCACCACCCCCGAGGGGTTAACAGTGACTGAGAAGTTGTCTCCTGTCTTCAAGCCTCTGGTGATCTCCCCGCTGTACACATCTTGTACCTGGAACAGAGAGATGGTGGCTGCCAGGCTTTCCACACACCTTTCATCTTGAGGTCCAGCTGTGGGCACTGACATAGCATGGCAGGACAGAGCACAGCAGTGGGCAACAGGAAGGTGACCCAACGTGTGGCTGCCCCTTCATGCTGAAGGCAGGGAGTGAGAGCCCTTCCCTCCCAAAAAACACACAGGGTGGCAAAAGAGGGAGCTGGCACAAGAGGGATCCCAGTGCTGTGGGGTACGGGGCTCACCTCATACACAGCATCCTCAGGGAAGTGGAGCTTGGCCAGGCTGGTGTTGTAGATGTAGGGTACGTCTGCCCTCCGGCTGAAGAAGACAAGGGCACTGGCACCGTGGGACAGTGGGCGCAGGAACACCTCAATGAGGGACTTCTCCTGAGGGTGGGGATGAGAGGGTGAGGCATTGCTCCTGGGATCAGCACTGGCCCACAGATCTTGTCCTGCAGGGTTGCTACACCAGCAGATCCCCAGCTCCCACAGCTCTCCTACTCATGTTTCTCAGCATCACTTCCCTCTCCCTCCTTATTGTGACACCTTTTGCTGCTCCTGTCAGCTCTCCCAAACACATTCACTGTCCTCCTAACCTTGACAATCCTGCGCCCCTGGATTCCCAGGGGGTCCTGGTTGATCTGGATCATCAGGGGGTTCTGCAGGATCTCCTTGGCGCTCGGGGAGATGGTGCGGAGATCCGTGGACATGAGCAGCGGAGCCGCCATCACTGTCCACAAGGCCATTTGGGAGCGTGACTGCTCATAGCTAAGGCCAAAGTTTCCAACGACGAGCTGGAGAGAGGTAGAAAAGGGATAGAAACTTGTCTGCTTGTCACCCTCAGTGGTGCTGCAGCCTGCTGGGAGTGAGCATGCATCAGAAACCTCTCATACACTCATTTCCCCTCCAGCAGCCTACCACTGCTGGAAGAACTCACACCTGCTAGGTGCTGAGGCTTCAGCACACATTAAAATGCACTCACTAACAGCCTTCGCTTCACCATTACCCCCAAGGGCAACATGAGCTTTCCCTCTCTGCAGCAATAGGGGTCCTGCCCCTAGAAGGGGATCATTGGAGGTCCCCTGTCCACAGCACCCATCACCCAGCCGCACCATGTCTGGGTCATTCCAGTGGCCAGGGCCAGCAGCTGGCTGCAGAACATCCTGGTTTGCGAAGAACCAGTCCAGGATGGAAAGTACACTGTCCCAGGAGTCCTGGATGTCATCGTAGTTACGCCACAGGTTGCAGACCTCTGCCAGGATGGTGTAGTTCACCTGGAGAGGAGAACAGGGTCAGGCAGGACAGAAAAAGGACCCAGTCTGCAAGGTGGGGAAAAAGGGGCAGACACACTTATTGAGAGCTGCAGTGTCCAGGAAGGGTGTGAAAGGTAGAGGGACCTGGAGAAGGGCAACATCATGTAGTGAGGGGGGACAGAGTCATACCCCAATATGACTGGGCACAGCCCGCTACAATAAGATATATGGCAAAACAACCACAAAGGCCATATGGAAATATGACCAGCTGCAAGAACGAGGGCAGCTCAGGATTCACTCAGAAGGTGTAAGAGGAAATAAACACACGCACTCAATTCTCAAGAAACACCACTAGGACGAACATCCTCTTTCATGCATTTAAAGAAGACAGGACCCGTATCAGAAGACTGTCAAGATCAGCCAGCTGAGTGGGGTGGAGAGGGTATGCCCCAAGGCATTCTTTCCCCAGACTCCCATCACTCAGCATGCAGGGAACCCCAGGTGTCCCATATGCCTGGCAGGGAGGTCATGTCCTCTCCAGGGACCTGCTGCAATCCTACCAGTGACAGCAATAAGCAGGGCTCAGCACCTAGCTTCCCAGAGAGCACAAGGGACAATGGAAACAGCCACTGGATGGGACAACCCTCACCTTGGGGGGGAGCCCACCCTGATACGCTGGCCAGCTGCAGGAGTAGACGATGGGGTGGCCCGTGGCATTCAAAGCCCTCGCCATTTCTGGGTAGCCTTAAGGAGAGAAGATGACAACCGGTGAAGGAGAGAGCTGGCAGCAGCTTGTGTCCCAGCCCGCCTGGCCTCCTGCCTCACACCAGCTCCAGGGCATCCCAACTCCCTCCTCTTTGCCCATGAGCTGCAACAGGAAACTTGAGGGAAGAACCGGCTCTTCCAGCATTGCTGCAGCCAGCCAGCTGCCCTGACCAGAGCAGCAAGGGGAGGGCCAGCTGTCCAGGGAGCTTTTACCCTCTGCCTGCTCCTCTCCTGACGAGTAGCACCCGTCCAGCTTCAGCATGTCCACACCCCACTCTGCAAAGGTCTGGGCATCCTGCTTCACGCGGTCCAGTGTGGTGCCCGGGTAGCCCCCGCAGGTGAGTGTGCCCAGGTCGGCATAAATGCCCAGCTTCAGGCCCCGGGCATGGACCTGCGGGGAGAGGAGAGCTGCAAGGAGGGCACGAGGGGGATCCCATGTGCCTCCCAGAGTCCTTCATCCACTCCCAGCTCCTGCCACGGCAGCATGGGGATGCAGGGATGCCCACCACCCCCAGCACACACTCACATAATCAGCCAGAGCTTTAATCCCCCTGGGAAACCTCTCAGGGTCGGGCATCAGCCGTCCCGCCGCATCCCGCTTCCTGGCAGACCAGCAGTCATCAATGTTGATGTACTTGTAGCCCAGCTCCCTCCAGCCATCCTCGGCCAGGCGGTCTGCCATCTCGAAGAACAGCTTCTCACTGCAGGTCGAGGGGATGGGGACACGTCAGGCTGAGACCCCACGACCTCGTGCCCCACCACTTGTGGCAGACAGCAGGACTTCAGGTCTGTCAGGGATGCTCTGGAGTGTCGGTAGCTGCAGGACCGGCCTGTGTCATACGGTAGGGTCTCCAGGGCTTCCTTTTAAACCTCATCCATGCCCTGTTCACTGATCTCACAGAGGGGAAGCACTTCCCCAGCACCCCGCAATGACCAGCCACGACCCTCCGCACGGGGGACCGCCAGCACCGCGCTCCCCACCTCCAGCACACCGTGCTGCCCTAGATGCCAGAGCCGCTCCGTGCCTGACAGCCGACCCGACCACCCTCTTCTCTCCTTCCCCGGCACCACCCCGTGCACCCCCGCAGGGCAGGCCCGGGGCAGACCCGACAGGCTCCCTGGGGCAGAGCACACAGGACAAGCGCTTCGTGCAGGGAGGGCTGGCCGAGTCCCGGGCTCCGCCGCGGCCGCGCTGACCTGATGCAGTTGCGAGGGTCCGCCCGGCAGTCCACGTTGCAGCGGAACCTCTCCCAGGCCAGCCAGCCCATGGGGGGGGTGAGCGCCAGACCGTTCTCCAGGCCCGCTGCTGGCAGCGCCAGGGCCAAGGCCAGGGCCAAGGGCAGCCCCCTCAGCACCACCGGCCCCATGGCTGCCGCCGGCACACTGCCCGCCTCTGCCCGCCCCGGCCCGGCCCCGTTCACATGATGCGGCCCGCGTCACCAAACCCACCGGTCGCACCTCCCTCCCTCTCTGCCGGCCCGGCCCCACCGAGCCCCGCCGGAGCCTCACCCCAGTGTTACCACCCCAGTGCTATCACCCCCGCGCTATGGCACCGTCTCAGCCTTGCGCCCCGCACCCCACTGCCGTTGCCCCCCACTGCTGGCACCGTGTCACCACCGCGCCCCAATAGTTACACTGGGAGGCGGGGGAGAAGGGGTTAGGCCCCCGCGTGGGACCGCAGGAGTGCCCGGAGGAGCAAGGAGGTGCGGGAGGTGCCGCCGCGGCCGGCGGGGCGGTGCGGGGCGGTGCTGCCCGGCGCGGCC
>JASSUY010033326.1:0-53765 GCA_032466535.1 Forpus xanthops
TATGTTATACCGTAGTTAGTAAACTGTTCTTATCTCAACCTGTGGGAGTTGCATTCTTTGGATTCTCCTTCCCATTTTTCCCGGGACTGGGGAAGAAAGAGGGGAGGGGGTGCGCAAAACTGTTTGAGGGGGGCCTCAAACTACGACAGTTATTCTACTAATATGTGCATGCTTGTTAAAATAAGCATAAATTGTGCACCGTACATATTGTTGCTATAGGATAACTACTGACATTGCAATTATTTGAGATTCCTTAGCTAGTTTTGCATTGTGTCTGAAATTTTGGTGTAGAAGAACCTAAACGAGCCTTTCCTTTAATTCTAGTTAGATTCTGATTTTCATGCCACAAATTCTGCTTAGGCAAGAGTAAAAATCCAGAGCAAAGCTTAGCCAAGATATTCAAGTTGTGCTTTCTTAGCAGTCAGAACCAAATTCTTAATAGATTTGGCCTAAAACATGAGCTACATTTAAAATCTGGCCTGATATTTTCCAACAAGGGAAAGGCCAGCCATAAAACGTGTTCCACACCTTGTGGTAAACGATGACTTTCATTCTACATAGTTAATAAAATGTCACAGCACCAATCCTCACTGAAGTGTCATTCTTCCTGTGCAGATGTTTGTAAGGTAGACATCCAATCAGAGAGATGTTATTAATTCCGGTGGAATATACCTACATGGTGCATTTTGTAGAGGAAAAGGACATGGGTACTTCGTAATTCGCACATATCTAAGAAACGTGAAACATTCTGTTTTGAGATAAATTTAGATTAGATTCTTCCTTTTGAATATAAATAGGAACTGAGTGGACTAATGGTTATTTAAATCACTTTGATTCTCTTTGAGGAATCTTATTATGCTAATAAAAGGTCCTCTCTTTCCACTGTCAGCATAACAAAACGAGATCTTCACAAATTTGCACATCTCTTCCACTCTAGCAATTTCATCTTCCGTTTCCCTCAGCCTTGTTTCCTAAACCCCACACCAACGCCTTATCGTCTACCTGTCATTACCTTGTTTGTCTCTTTTGTAGGTGACTAAATAGTCTTTTCCTCTAAGTTTCGCCTATTAAACATAGTCTCTTCTATTTGGGAGGATTGTTTTCTCTTACCTTTCACACGGAGGGATTCCTTGGCTTCAATCTTCCCCTGCCATTAGCAACTATTTGCTCATCTCTTTTCTTGCCGCCACTTGAAGTCCGCAAAAGTAATTCACTAAACTATCCACCTTCAGCTTCTTCTTATCAATGAACCAAAACAATTCAAAGTGGTTCACTGAAGTTGCTTTGCATAACAGTACCCATGCATCTTCGCTAATTTAGGAAGCTAAGCACATAGCATTAAGGGCTTTTATTATCCAAATCCATCAGGCAAACAGTGACCTTAGGACCACAGTCCAAGACAACTCTATTTTGCATAGCGACCTTTGTAGGGCGGGAGGAAAGGAATATTAAAAGCTTGCTTTCATTGCAGAACTAGAAACCCCACTGAAGAGTTATTTTTAAAAGCATTTTTGTCAGAATGAAATTTTTTAATAAGATCATGTTGATTTCTCTTACATTTTGAAAAGGAGAACATCTTTAAAATTCGTAAAACATTAACAATGTAGGCAAAAATGTTTTAATGCCATGATTTCAAATAATCTGATTAACTGTATAATTCCATTAGAAATATTTCAGTGACTTCATAATCTGATTTGGAGGAGAGTGGGTACCTTTCATTCCTTACCCTCCCTTTCCTCAAATTCTTTTTAACCATCAGCTCTACAGTCAACTCCTTGCTTCTTTTTAGCCAAGCTCTCAGGCACATCCCAAATCCCCCTGCTTCAAAGTAGTACTGCACTAAACTTGTGCTAACTGGTCCATTGCAGACAGAAGTTCCTTTAGGGTAAGATATCAAACTGAAGGAGTGCTGCCATTCACCTCTGCTTTCTCACTACGCTTCCCTTGTTTTCTCAGGATACTAAAGTGGCCCTCACCCATACCAATCTGAGGCTGCAGTAGAGGTCATGGCAGGTAGCATGGATGTTCAACCAACATATTTGAGTGACTGCATTACTAACATTGTCAAAATGTCTAATATATTGGTTTCCACTCAGGATGCTCACTGCTAGGATGCTGAGTATTTTCTTACACATCTGCTGAAAGTAGCAAAAGCAACAGAATTAACACTAGACAACAGAGAAAGGAAGCTCATGGATCCATGAAAGTTAGGAAGAAGTTAGTCGAACTACATCAAACACCACACTTCTGCACCACCCTTTAACAAATGCTTTTCTACTGAAAGTAGCATAAACCAGTTGCATATTACCTTATTCACAACTGAAACCAAAAAAAGAATGCTCCCAAGCCACAAGATTCACAGACCTGCTTGGTTATTTTTTTGAGAACTGCTACTTCAGAAAAGAAGTTCCAAGGTTGAAATCAGAGACAATCTCGAGAAATTATTTTATTTAAACACTAGGTTGTCATTAATTCACAAGAAAGAAGTTGTATTAGTCTACCTATAGACCTATGTGCACAGAACTGTCATTTAATATTTTGTCAATACACTTGAACTAATTTCTATTAGTTACAATAGGAAATGGTATAAACATTGAACATATCTTTTTTTTTTTAAGTTGTTTGATCACTTCTCCATAAGGAAAATTTTTTCTCATCTTTTGTGTATGCACCACAACACAAAACAGAATTTATCAGAATTTGCAAATGAGGAGAACTTCTAATTACAATAGCAATTACTAGTAAACTCTGAACTAAGCCAGTTCATTAAGTATGGGCAGAGGAGTCAGATCTTTAGAGCAGAAATTACAAGCTGCTTTAAAATGCCACAAAGATGTTGCTTTAATAAGATTCAAGTGTGTGTGCCTGAAAGGTTGTTTTAATTCTGTTAAGACTTGCATGACTTACTCTGCTAAGCAAAATGTTTTTCACAGATTCATCACAAACTGTTGGTTCTTAAGACCTCTAGACTCCAGAATGCCAGGAATAAATTCATTGGCCTAAAGCCCCACCAGCAACAATAAAACAAAAAATTACAAGCTTGGAAAAGTATAAAATATGTTGCGGAATCAAAAAAATGGAGACTATGGAGCAAGAATCTTTATATTCACAAGTTAGAAAAGATCTTAAATGTCAAGTGGAATAACTGAACACAGAGCTTCTAGTCTAAATAACTGGAAAAGAAGTTTGAACAGTAAATGTTACAAAATTATCCTTAAAGAAGTGTTTCCATAGAGTACTGAGAACTTCAGAAGGTTTGGTTGTTGGGGCTTTTTGCTCTGTTTTTATTAGTTATGTTTGCATGAGGACAGAGAGTTTATTTTAAAAAACATGGAGTATATTTATAGTTGGGAACAGCCTTATAACATTGTGATTGCCTTATTTACAGAGTATCTGGATCACTCTGCAACACAACAAAGACCTTATCCCACAGCCCCATACACAATGCCAGAAGTTCTAACGGATGACATTTGCATCCATGTGATCATGTGATGGTCCAAACTAAGAAACTGAGGATGGTGAAAAAGAAGCCAACACCCAAACGACTGGTTTTATGTAGGTGTGCAAGATTGTTTTGCAGCCCTTCCTCAGTCCAGCTCAACATCTGTGTCCCGGGGCAGGAGGCTGCCTATGTTAATGTAATGGCAGTGCTGCTGAATGCCTAGCTGTTGACTCAGAGTGAAAAGTACAAACTTTTCTGAAAACTGTATACACTACTACTCTCTTTTGGTTGCAGATATGTCACACAAATAGGTTAAAGGATGGTCATCTCCTTCTGCTTGTCTTACTAAATGTTATCACCTCTTTCAATCTACCATTTAAACTGCTTTCGAGCTCTCACTAGTCCATTTAAAGCAAAACGCACTACTTAGCTTACAGTCTTAACAGCAAGTTTCATTCTGACTGAAAAAAAGGAATCTCTTACAAATTCAAATTAGATGGGGTAAAAATCCAAAGGGGTAAAAATCTCCAGAGAAATAGCAGTGAGTTGGTGGTGCTGTACTGCAAATCTCTTTGGTCAGCATCACCGCATTAAGAATCCTCTTCTATGTATATTGATATGAATACATCTCTAATTATACTGTCGAGGAGGGTACAGTTAGACAAGGCAAACAAAACTGATTCTGAAGCAGCCTATCTTTACTTTCTAACCCATCTGTGCCTCTCTTTTCCTCACTTTTGCCCCATTTCTGTGATCTGTTACCTAAAGAGCTGATGGCAAAAGGCTTTTTTTTTCTTCCATTTTGTTTGAGCTGTTTTCCTGCTAGTTCACTGAGAGGAATCAGCTCCCCAAGTTACAGCAATGATAATATATTTAACAGTACCAGGAAACACTCCAAGGCACTGGAACTGGATTGTTTATGCTGTCTACAGTAAATTGTTATAATGACCCTGGTATGTTTTTGGCCCAGGTTAACTACTTCTCTTCCAACAGTTTGTAGGAACAGCTGCAAAATCATCATGGACCACAAACCATTTCCCATAGACAGCTTGTGTATGGCCACCCAGCACTTGGAGCGTCAAGAGTGTGACGGATAGGGAGGGTGCAGTTCCTTGCCAGCTTGCCTCAGTGTCTGAGCATGGTCCTGGCCAAACATCATCTACCAGAAAACATGGAGCCCAAGTGAGCAGGTAAGAATGAGCAACAAGAAAAGCTATTGAAAAGGAAACAAGCTTGTTTCTCTCAGCAGCAGTAAGCTGTTACACAGGCTTATCCTGTCTCATATAACTGTATCCCAGTAAATATACAGTTTTGTTTCTCAGCTAGTATCAGTACCAGTTGCTGCAGACTTGCAAGAAATACCCTGGTCAGCTCCTTATCTAGTACAGAGGCAGTTATTGCAGAAAGGTAAAAAGCTGGGTTTTTTTCCAAGGCTGTGGCATTGTGTTGTCACAAAGTGACCAGCGGTTTGTCATTAGGGACACAACAACCATGGGAACTGTTGTAAAATGCTATATAAATGGCCATTAAAAGTGTTGAAAATTTGAAGTCTTGGAATCTTGGATCCACCAATTTGCCTTGAAATAGGGAATAGGCAACTTGGATGCAGTATTTTTTAGGAGGACCAGGCCATACGTCAACTATTTCAGTACTTAACTGACCCAAAAAAAAAACCCAAAAAAAAAAACTGAGAAAGGAATTTGCCACAGTAGCTGTCATTTACCAGACACTCAGCCTACTCTGTTCATTAGTGGAGTTGAATGGTTCAAGTTTATAACTGGAGGAACTGAAAGGTAAGGATCACAAAGCCATTATTTCATTCATTCCCTCACTTATAATAAGAATTTGAGGTAAAATGCAAGGGAAACTGCTATTAATTGGATTGAGGACAAAAGGGCTTTTTTTTTTTTTTTTTCTCATGGTTTTTGCTTTTAACTTCTATTACTTCACTCATACAGTATGTGGACTCCTTGCTCTCCTCAAAGAGTTTTCAGTGTAGCTGATGGTGAAGGGGCTTAAAGTGGAAGAATCTTAAACAAGAGTGTTGTCAGATACAGTATTTTATGCTTATCTTTGGCTGGTAGATGATGCAAGAGAAGATTGTGTCTGGTCTTTCTGTTATGATATATTTATCTTTGTTATCCTTCTCTGGATATAACCATACTGCCAAATAAATAAATAACTTTCAGAAACTAGCCCCTTGCTCTGATGCTAAGTGGCATCAATTGACGCACATCCCACTGCTTAGGACCCCAGTAGAACAGATTCTTCTTGGAATGTTGGCAAGATCTGTCTTGTTTTGTGCTAGCGGGATGCAGCCTAGCAGATGTACAGTGTGGTAAAGTGCTTGAACTCACTTCCTGGCCCTCTTAGTAGTGCAGATGCAGTCAGAGCAAACATGACAGAACATCTGGAGGGAAAAGATGGGATCAAAGAAACTTAGCATGATGAGAACTTTCTGTGTCAGTTTCTCAGCTAATAGCTCAAGTAAACATGTTCCAAAGTTGCATTCTCTTGCCTAGGTTTAGAATTAGAATTAGCTCAGGACTTCCTGACAGGGAAATTACCTCACAAGGACCTTGGCTTGAACATCTGATTCTAGAATGGAAATTAAAAACAGAAAAAAAATCCAGCTAAATAAATAACAAGCATTTAAACTGGGATATTTGCATCAGTTATCCAATAAAACAACAAAACCAGGCATTTTGAAATGACAGTTAGTTGAATTACTTCCTCCTAAGTGCTCCATACTCCATACACTCTCCCAATAAATCTGTAGATAAAATCTTGCATAAAGCTGCCCTTTACTTGATTATTCTATTCAATAATCTGTCTTTGATTGTTCTTTAATTGTTCACATTTCCATCCTCCTCCTTTCTTACTTGAGGTGCAGTGGTCATTCAGTTGAAGACAAACAAAAAAAGCCAATCATCCATTAACAGATTATAATCTTATGAAGTCATTTTTGTCCCATCATGAGCTATGCCACCAAAGCTTAGATACCTTATGTCATCCCCAGAAGTCATGAGGAAGTAGAAGCCAAGAGTTGATATGCACCTGGGATATAAAGGTGCTCTAAACCTGTCATAACCAACTGCTCCAAATAAAGATCCATCTGCTTTGCATCAGTAATGTGGTGAGAAACAGCTGGAGGATCTCTGTCGATCTGTCCCCAGATATATATAAGAGTCCTGTCTCCTCTTTACGCTGTCATACCGCCTAGTTCAGCTGGCGCAGTTCCCACCTGTCCTGGACATTTTTGAAGTGCTGTCAGTATTATTAATTCCCCTCTGCAATCATTATTGTCTTTTCCCTGTACTTTCACCACTCTTGTTCTTTATTTTCATTTTAATTTTCCTGAGGTAGGTCTCAGTTCTTCCTCTTCTCCCCATATTATTGTTTATCAATTCCCATATAGTAGCAATCAAACGTCCATTTACTTTTATCCACTGGGAAAGCCTATGTTTTCTACCACTTCTATTGCTTCTGCCTGTGTCTTTTTCAAGGGTAACAAGTATAGTTATCTAAGTCTGCATCATACCCAGCTATGCCAAATCAGTGCAAGTGATGCCTAAATTTGATTAGGTTAAATCTAAGGAGCTGTTTTTCCACAGATCTCCATGAACTCCAATAAGAAGAATATATCATACTGTCGTTTGAGAGGGGATTAATCCAAAAACGAGGTAATAGGGATAAAGTACTTTGGTAAGAAAATTTAACAGAGAGTTAATAAAGGGCACGTAAAAATACAAGCAAAAAGAAAACTAGCCTTAGGTCTTTCTGACCTAACATGAAGAACTCCAAACCCAAATTTGACTAGCTTTCATACACCCCTTAGGAGCTCTGAGTTGTTATCACAGGCAGCCACAGAACTAACTCTTCCAGTGATGCACCCCAAAGAAAGGGAGTCAATATGAACAGCAGAATCAAGGAGAATCTATTCCTTCATAACCATTTTGTATTTTGCTACTCGATTTTGTCTTATATGAGATGAGAATCTTCACACACTAGTTTCAGCCATGCTTCTGCTGGTAGCAGTAGGCAGCAGCAAAGCATGAGGCAGATGTAGTCAGGAGCCTCTGACAGAGACATGACTTTTGTAATTGCTGTTAATGAATTGGCATGGAGATTCCATGCTGAAGTTTAGGGTGGACTGTAGAAATACATACTGACATCCCCATAAGAATCCATAGCGCAAATGCCATATTTTTTCAGTAATCACACTATTTAGTTTCCAGTAAACTGTGAAATAAATCCTCCCTCCTGGAGTCATTAGCCACCAAAGCAAGCTTGAGCCCCTCACATGTTAAAGGAGCTTATAGTGAAAAGCACCTAGGGAATGCATCAATATTGTGAAAACAGGGCACTCACATCACAGAGAATTTATTTTCCAAACAATTCACTTACTTGCAAAACAATTTTCAAGCTAATCTGTTTTCAGTACTTTGAAAATGTGTCAGTGATCTCATTCACCTTTCAGTATTTCGTATGCTTAGAATCATTCTGCCATCCACAACTGTCTTTTCCAAAGGTCACATTTTACTTACAACACAATCCACAGAGATTCAGTGTATCTTTGAACATTTGCCCCTAAAATGAATCAACTGAAAGTAATGAATGCACTACACTGTGGCCATAGGAAGACATAGAAGGCATTGCCTAAGGCTAAGAAATCTTACGCATTTCTTTAGCCAACCTTATCCTGGTAAACTTCATGCTGGATCTTTGTCAAATCCAACCCTTATAAATATTTTTATATTAAGACAGTTAGGATGCTGCTATTAAATTCAGACAAGGTGTTTAGTTACAAGTAGTATTAACATTTCAATACTTGCGTTATGAAGCATTTTTAATGCTGCAGAGCTATTAAAAAAAAAAAGCAACAAAAGTTGTTTAAAATTCTTTTATAAAGCTAATCTGCTCTTAAGCATCACAGGCAAAGTCTGCATTACACTTATATTTAAAATTGTTTATATATGATTGTGTTCCATTATCTCTAAATGAGGTGAGTTCCTCTAGGGTCGTGATCTGTTTCTTGTTATTAGTTGGCATGTTCCACTGTATATACAAGATAAAGTGTATTTGATATTCCATCTTTTTGTTTAAATATACTGAGGTTGAAAGATAACATAAAGCAATTTTTCTTCCACTCCAAGGGCTATCATATCAAATACTTTGAGAAATTTTAGTAAGATTCTTTATGTTTTCTTTGTGTAGTATGCGCATCTCAAGAAATACAGATTTTGGATGCCACATATGAGAGTCCTGCTGATTCAGCATATTTATAAATATTTCATATTTCATATTTAGAGTGCCTGCAAAATATAGGCTCACAAGACAGATGTTTAAAAAGTTTCTTTTTTCCTACTGCAAAACATCATCATCTCTGCATTATCAAACTTTTATCCTCATTGTAGAAGCAAATGCCTTTACATAAGGGAATACGTTGGGTGGAAACCAATCTTTGCACACCTTGTCACTCCAGATGTGCGTCTCATCTTCTTCCACTGTGCTGGCCAAATGATTAAACAAGCCTTTGGCAGCCAGATAAAAAGCGTGTCTGATTGAAAACTAACCCAAAGTCAGATTGGGGAGCTATCAAACTGTCTGTGAAGTAGCACAGTTGCTGGCACAGAAGGGTGATGATACGTGGCCAGTGTTAAGGGATAGGCAGTGTTCTTTATCATAGCTGCAGTGGGGACATGTGTTAACACAAAATGATTGTAACATTACACCCTATGGTCAGCTGTTTGGAGTCAGCATAGCTATTAACCTTTTAACATTAAAATTTGACTGCTGTAATACAAGAAGAAATTTAAGGCCTCATTAAGCATGTAATTATTATAATATAGCTAGTGGCTGCTCTAATACTTTAGTTTTCTAATGAAATATGAACAATTACTGTCTGAAAGATTGCAGCAGTCCCTACAACTGACCAAACTATACTAATTTAAGCTCATACCATGATGCTGTATGTTCGAAACCATTTTGAAGGTAGCCCTGGCAAATGAGACTACAGCATTCCCCAGCTTCTAATCATGCAGGGACTATGCCCCAGAAAGACTGCACCCCCTCTATTCCACGTCTTGCTGCTCAGCAAAATCCACAGCTCTAACGTTTGCCTAGGCTGCCTGTACAACACAAAGTAATTTTCCAGAGGAACTAAGCAATCTAAACTATCATATTGACCAGAAATGAATACTTGGATGAAAGGAGAAACTTCTATTCTGCAACTCTTATTAAGTTAAACAATGACTTGTGTTTGGGATTTTGTGTTGTGAAGCCTTTCCAAGACTTCTTTATACATCTATTCAGCAGTTTAGAAAGCATTTATGTTGCCTTCTCCAATTCTCATGATAGCCTAATTTTCACTAGGTATGTGAAGATATGCAAATGAAGTTCTCTTTTGTGCTTTCTTCCAGCTCTGATTTCTCACAGGAAGGTCTGACCTTGGCATTTTCAGAGAGCCAGGAGTAAGGTTTTTGCACTTACTGAGAGCATTCTGCTTAGTAAAAGTTGCCCCACCGGAGTAGGCACTCTTAAGCACATCATCCTGCTGCCGGTTGAGTTTCCCCATCACTAGGTTCCAGAGTCAATCTCAGTGTGCCTTTGACCCATTGCATATTTAGTGTTGCCAAGTAAATAAAAAGTTTCAGCAGAAGAATTAAACACTGTTTCTTCCCTACCCATCAACACTCAAAACCATGGTTGTTTAAATTTTTTTCTAAAAACTGATGTCTAAAATTTGTATATTCGTAAATTTTAGAGATACAGTCTTTGCAGATCAACTCATGCACAAACTGTGAGGAACAGCACCTTGTAAAGCTCAGGTAAATACTCCAGTAAGCCACTTATTTAGTAAAGAAGAGAATGAAGACCAGATATTTTCTCACAGGCTGGTTTCTGTACTAAACATAATGTAGAATATGAGCAGATAGCAAATGAGATCTACCCATCAAAGACAGCTGTGAGACATATACTCTGGATATGCCCTGGGGCACAAGGATGTTCTAGATGCCTAGCATTCCCCAGAAAAGGACATCCCAGCAAGCTCAGAATGGCAGACATATAATAGGCATCTGGATAGTGCGGTAAATGCTGAGGTATAGAAATTGAGAATTTTGAACCTGACATTGAAAAAAAAGCACTGGATCTTATTGTGGATCTAGGTTTTTGCATCATATTGTAATCATGTTACTAGGTACTAGGTTGTTTTTTTTTTTTACATTCCAGTTGGAGTGTCTTTCATTTTAGAGGTACAGCTCTCCACATTTGGTACCTTTCAGTTCAGCATTTCACTGGGGGTTTTCTTTCTGCTTCCATTTCACATCTGTTCAGAAGCATATTTTAGAGGAACTCCAGAGAAGCAGATATCTGTTCAATTTTTAACCTTAGTTCCTTTTTGGCAAATTTCTTCCTCACTTCCTTGGGAAACACAATATCCTCATGGATGAACTCACTGTTCACAAAACGCACTTTTAATAAATTATGTGGCCTGATGACCTAATGGCTTATTTTGAAGGCAAAGTAGACTTAACAAGGCCTATAAATGATGGACTTAAAATAAGCAATTGGGTCAGGATGTATAGAAAAGCTATTGCGTAGAGCTGAACATTCCGAACACTTAAGAACTGGGTAGTTACCTTCTAATATACCAGCTCTGTGGCTTTTCCTACTGCCAGAAGTATCAGTTGTTGCTGGAGGAGGGAGAGCTGCATCTCAAATCACAGTTCTGCTGTCACTTATATCCATTTTACACAGTTCAATTTCAGGCTAAGTGGAGATGGTGTAAATTCCAAAACCCAACAATGACTGAATTTATTGAAAAAAAATACCATGAAAATTCTATGTTATTTAGTTATAAGACAATTAATCATTCCCACCACATAAAAACTTACAGACTTTGTATTGGTTTGGTTTATTTTCCCAGAATAAAGTAAGTGAGGGCTATAAAGACATTGCTCTTTTGTCCAGCATACCCCTTCACAACTAAGTGGTCATGATTTTTTGGGCACCTTGCTACCCTTTAAATGAAGCTGAAGCATAAATTTGTGTACCCTTCTTTACACACAATTTCATACACAAAAACACCCTTCTCAAAGACTATCCTGTATATCAAACTCTAATAATCCCTATTTTACAATTGAACTAAAATATAAAGAGATTAAACATAGGAATATCATGCTTCAAGTTTAGGAATGTAAATGAAAAGAATATCTTTAAATTCAAAGTAGTTAGCCCAAGCTGCTTGAATCAGTGAGCAGATATTCCAGAGTGCAACTGAATTAACCTATTTTTAGATACATTAGGAGAAATATAACCAATGTTAAGAGCAAAGGACATAGTAAAAATTACGTCAGAAACAGACTTTGCTCTCAATCTGGAAGATTAGACTGTCTCTCATGCTATTCCATGCTGTACTCAGGAATCAGGCAGAGATTAATGGAGATAGTCTAAAAGTATACCTAAGCCAGAGCAAATCCAAATTATGGGGAAGGGGACCTTTCCCTTTCTTAGCTACTTTGCTTTTCTACTTACCTTTGTAGATACAATGAAAGTGCTAAAATTTTTCTTACTTTTTTATTTTTTTATCTTTTTAATGGAAGTTAAAATTACCTACTAGTCCCCACCACATATTTGCATTTTCATAACTGAGGCCCCAGTTAAATTGGCCCTGTTTCTAAGAGGAGAAAACAATAATTTCAAAGCAAGATGCCAGCATATATATATATATATATATATATACACCTAGTACAAGTGAATCTCACAAATCTTCTTATGCAGAGACACATTTCCAGTGTTCTATTCTTTTATGAAACAAAGTCTAAGTAAAGGCTATTGAAATGGCACAAAGAATTGTTGAAAAAGTTTTCACAAAATAGTTTTCCATCAAGAAGGATGCAACTATTTATAAAAAAATAAAAATTGAACTGCCATATTAGTTTGCTTGGCTAATTTTGGCGGTTGAATTATGAGAATAGCACTTCACACAGATGTTCAGCAGAGGTTTCCAGATGCTAGCAGAAATTATGTCAGAGTATTGCATAATTCCCTATGTTTGTAAATTGTTGAAATAAACAGTCACATCTTTAGGTCAGTTATTAGGATCTAAATTCCTTCCAAAACTTCTGTGTTACGATCTGAACAGCACTGTGTATCTTAGAGCTCATCTCAACAATCTTATATGCATGTGGGCTGTGGACATCTGTTTTATTCAGAACTGCTCGTCTTAACGGTGTGTATAGTTGGAGACTGTACAAGTAAATTAACCCCTTACTTTTATCTATCCATAATTCACCAAAATTATCTTCTGAAGGCCTGATTCTGACATTCACGCATCAGCCAAAGTCTAAACTGTAGCATCAAGCTTACAGTTCTGTTTCTGCAGTTTCATGATTCAGAAGCTGCTTCATAAGATAATTTCGTAAGAATAGGTGGGACATTTAACTGTGTCAGTTCTCCCACAGCCTCTATCTTCCTTAAATTTTGAAGCCAGAAAGCCAAATTATAGTATGCAGAAAGCATCTCCTACATCTTATTTCTCCACAGTCCTAGATATTAGATGTGAACACATGTGAGACTTGGAGAGTTCATTTGCCTCTGAATCTGTCACAAAACATTTGCCATATTTTATAATTTATAAAGGAAATATGAATTATAAAGGAAATATATTTACTGGAATGAGGAACTGATAGCACATGCATTTAATGATTCGTTTTGATAGTGTAAAGCTGGCAAAAATGCTCTCACCAGGTGGTTCAGTCACATTGCTGTGAGTCTAAGAATAAGGAATCAGAAGACAATACCATTTACTCCAGCCAGAATTTTCATGCTGTGAAAGGAACTCATCTATTTCAGATTATTTGAAAGTCAATGGGAAGTTGCTGACTCTACAGGCAAAGCATTTAGATCTCTTAAGAAGTGCAAAGACATTTTGGTTTACTGGCCCTCCCTAATCTCCCCACATGGAAATTTATAGAACAAAAGGGCACTGTAAAAGCAAAGATCAGGAAGCTGCATTCATTCATGTACTTTTCCCAGTTGTATTTATTTGAGTCGTCAGCCTGCATGTAGATGTTAAGCTACATATGAGAAAGGTGTATTTCAAGATGGGTTTTAAACATACGTGCACTGAACCTTAAATCAGAACAGGTTATTAAGAGAAAAACAGAATGAAATATCGATTTTCCAGGCTGGCAACAAACAGGAAAAACAAAGTAAGTGGGAAAAAGGAAAAGGTGGGAAAAGTCTGTCTGAACAGCTATTCAGTAATAACAATTTAATAATAAAAGATTTAATACACATATACTTATTTGTATGTATTTTATAGCAATCACTAAGCTTAACTGATTTTCACTGCAGAAAGCAATTTCTGAGAACTGAAAGATAAAAGACAAATGAAATGTTCCATTTTTTCCCTCCTTTAAATACATTTTCCTAGCAAGTAATGCTCACTAATTGAAGTCTAGACCAAAACTAAAAATTTATCCTAGTCCATAATACCTTGATTAAATGACATTTGGACGTTCTCTTCAAATATCATGTAAACCCTAAAATGCACAGCAGACATTCTGGTACATAATTCACAACAGTCTCAAGGACTTCTCTGCCTGCCAGGTCTGGAGCAATTCTAAAGGGATTGGTTCCTGTTAGATGCTTATCCATAGCATATCCATGAACTGAATTCATTGCAACAAAAGGGAAGTGATAACCTATCATCATTCTTCCATCCATGATACTGGGGCTGAGACCTCTCCCATGACTTCTTGTCCTCAGATCAGCTTACAGAATCAATCATTTTTCAAAGACAATGAAGGAACTTTCTCTGAGGAAGAAGCCACAAACCTTAAACAAGTTCTTCATGGGTGGATCATGGGAAACAAGATGTGAGGTTATATTTACCTCTACATACATTACAACTATAGTTTCTCTGTTGACAAGCTTTAAAAGTTTTACAATACATATTGATAACTATGAGTCAAATGTCAGATGATAAAAGAAACCTGGAGAAGAGAGAGGAAAAACTTGCTAAAACTGGAGGTTGTTAATACCCTTTTTCGATGAGGATTTCAAGATATTTTATCTTTCTTTCAGGAAGTTCTTGATATTCTACCCCTTCACAAAACAGCAGCACAAGTCTTCAAGGGCAAAATTAGTTTTAAATTGAGGCTTCACAGGATGTGCAAAGGCTTCTCTGATTTAATGAAATTCCAAATTATTTCGAAATTAAAATGAGCTTCACCATGCACATCACATCTTCTCTGAATTAGTGAAATCACTCATTTTTTCTGGAGGTTTTCAAAGTTATGGATCTGAATTGAAGCTCATTTTAAATTTGAATTTCAGCATAAGCATTTTCATCCCTGTCAGAGAAAGAAAACACTTTCATTATCCCACAGACTAATGGAAAAGGACAGCCAAGTTTTTCCTCACTTGAGATAAATGTCTTACTGCACAGAATGTTCATTTCCATCCCTGATTATCTATGGAAGATATTGTACCATATTCGTTTGTACCTGCACCTAAATAAATCAGTTACATTGACTTAATTGTTGCAGAGCCAGATGCTTACTGGAGATGACCAAAGAAGTCGATAGTGAAGTCAGAAGTTTTCTGAGAAACAGGCAACTGCAGTTCTGTTGTAAAGTTCTCAGTAATTACTCATACAGGAGACTGCACTAACTGGGGCAGATCATCTGGCATAAGGTAGAGATGCCTGAAAAATGAGGTAGGGAAACCTTTGGTTGCAGATCCCAGGGGTCATGCTTTCTAAAAGGTCTATAAAGGGGCTCCTACTTAGTTTATTAGTCTAATGATGAGAAGGAAGAAAGAATGGTCCTGTTACAGAACTCAGAGCCTTTTTTTCTGCTTCTGAATTTATCTATTAAAGCCTATTAAATCCTATTTTTTCAGTATTGTTTTCAACGTGCTAAAAATATGTATATAAATGTCTCCATAATCTCACATAAATATTTGGCCTGAAATTTCCTGCTTTATCTAAATAACATTAACTAACATACTCCTATAATATGCCTCTGCTGCTGGGTGCAAGTATTTATACTGCAGATGAGCTAATACCCTTTTCTATCCCTGTACAAAGAAGTCCACTGACTGCCAAATATTCGTATTTCCTGTGAATACATACTCCTGAGCTAAGTTATAATTTGTTTACTGTATATATTGCCATGAGGACATGCTATTTCCTCCTGTGCCTAACAAATTATGAATGTGTTTCAACCACTCTCTTGTTTAGGAGAGAAAGCATAAAAGTTATACATAATTGCCTTGGACTTAGCAATTCATCTGTTAGTCTTCCTCCATCTTCACAACTTCTTGTGCAACATCAGATGATCGTTTATGCACATATCCTCACTGAAATTTTCAGCGCCTAATTTCCCATGACTGGAATTGAGAAGCCACATACAATAAAGAAGTTAGACACTAGATCTCACAGCCAAAAGCATGTTGCTAAGGAAAAAGGTTAGTCTCTTGGTCTGGGTTTCACGATAAACTTTGTTCTAAAATAACCAGTTGAAACCACCAGAATAGATGTGCATTACAAATCTATTCCTTCCAGATATAGAGTCATGCCTGAAATAGTGTAGACATCACCATGCAAATGGATTTCACAGCCTTGAAACGCTTCCTTGTGTTTAGATTTTGTATTCTTCTTTTTAAGCATGAGGAACAAGGCGACTTTTTTTTTTTTTCCTGAAATAGTGGCATATTTTAATTTGAAAGTTTGGTACCTGAGATGTTCACCAGGAAGAAGGAGAGGAACATTTCTTCTGTCTTGGAGATTACTGGGCTACAGAATAATTTGGTGAAGGATCCCCTTCTTCCCATACACTTGGCATGACTGAGAACCCAAGAGTACCAGATTCTTGGGTCTGTGAGGAGAACGAGCAAATCAGATGTTAACACAGGTAGAGTAAGTTTCATCCAAATTAAGACATCTATGGTATAGACACCTAAAGAAGAGCTTGGCACCTTAAGTGTCTTCAAAGACAAGAAGATAAACATACAGGTGTGGTGGAACTGGCGTGCTTTAGGCAGCACTGTAGATATCTGCAATAGGTCACATGCATTCCAAACCGTGTTGTCCTCCTCTGTAGGCAAAGATGAAGGCTAGCCACCAAAATAAGTTCTCTAATGACATGATCCCTAGGAGCTCCTAAGAATACCAAGTGGATGAATTGTGTAGGCTGCTAATGATACTGCCAGGAGTTTAAATTATACTGGAAATACTTTATTGGTGGTGCTTCATTAGTTTTCTACAATCAGTGCATTCTGATAATGAACAGATTTTTAAAGGCAATTTCCAAGAAGGAAAAACATAACCTGTGGTGAAACATAACCTAATATGAAACTGTAGGTGTAAGCAATATAATAACAAATTAAAAGCATCTTTCAAAATGTTTACAAAAGCTTCTGTTCATCATTCACCTCTGATAAATATACCTTTACTAAAACTGACATAGTTAATCTTTTAATTTATAACTTGATGGTGCTGAGCTGATGAGCTGCAGGTCCAGCAAAATAACTGCAAGTAACATAAATCAGACAGTTTTATATATTTGAGCTAGAGCAGAATAATTCACATATTTTTCAAAAATATGAAACATATATATGTAAGTACATGATATTACATATTGGTAAGTTCATTGGAATTTCTTACCTTTCTCTGGGTAAAGGAACTTCAATAAATACTCATATAAAAAATATTTTAAAGAGCTTTTAGTCCAGGCTAATGTAGACACCTGTAGAGAGTAATGCAAATGACATGATGTAAAATAATGCATAAAACCGACATGTTATATATAGCATAATTCTAAAACAGTGTTAAACTAACTACAGGGAATACTTTATCTATATTTTTATCAATGGAAAAAGTGGTGACTAAAAGTAAAATTTCCAGAAAATTGGATTGACTGATTAGCTTCCTATGATGACATTTTCAAATTTCTTTCTGATTTATTTTGCTTAAGGATAAACCTACATATTATATAAACCTATATATTCTGTAGTATTCTCACAGAACTGGTACAATTCAAAATCCTTTCATTCTCCAAGAATTTGTAAAGCTTTTCATATTAATCCCCCAAATAAAGGAAAACAGAGAAAGAACAAACCTGCCCAAGCAAGTTGTGTGATTGTGACAGGCTCTCCAGGAAACTTTCAAGAGACTGATTTTCCTGCTGATTTTGTGTTTCACATATTTAGGTAATTGAGCATCACTGCAAAACTCCAAACTAGGTATTTACTTCAGATCAGTTATTGTTTTGTTTTGTTTTGTTTTTTTTTCTCTTTGATATTATATCAAAATTTGCTTTTTACTAACTCTTATTTTTTACACCTTTTAACTTACTGTAGACTATTACATGTAAAGGCAAGCTTCTTTTATTCATAGGAAAAAGTACATGCAGGAACACATGTAAGATAACTATTGTCTACATTAAATAACTTTTCAGAGAAATGTTGACTCAGTATTATTTATCTGTCATAATAACCTAGGTAGTTCTGGCTTGCATGTATAAACAGTATATTTAAAACTGAATGTATCTGGTTACAGTTCTTTCTTCATCCTCTTGTGACATTTTCACATGTGCTGTTGTTTTCATTTGATGTGATGTTAGACGTTGATGTGCTTGCCCAGCCATGTCTTAATTACTTTAAATGACAAGCTACGTTTTGAGTCTTAGCAAAATCTTGACCTTGAGTGCAGCTGGGTGTTCTACCAACTGGAAATGTGGGAAATCATGGAACAATATTGCAGAGCTGAAGGAACGTGGGTGTTCAATATGAAAGCAGATGTTTCCTTTTGGTAGTCCAATTTTCCACATGAGAAACTGAAGTCCACCCAAAAAAATAACTCCTCACACACCTCTCACTTCGCAGTACCTCACAAAACCTCAAAACTGTGAAAAGTTAAAAAACAAGGAGATAATATCACATGCCACCAGAGGCCAGAGGATTAGGAAACAAATTGTGTCCCATTAGACTGCATTCTACTCAGGCTTTGAAATACATTATAGAGTCTTTTCAACAGTAGTTCAAGAAAGGAAACAAATCAGACAGGCAGTGAGACTTAGTTATGAGAACAAACCAGTAAACAACTACTACACGCAGCATTTTTGGTACTGCTAAGGGGTGAGCAGTTTGAAGGAATAGGCTTAGTGACAGAATGGCAAAGTATTTTTTAGCAAACTCATTCTTCTTTTTTATGCATCTGCTTCCTTCCAATGCTAATTTTCCTGAATTCAATTGCTATCATTACCTTAGTGCTCATAAAAATTGCCAAGATGAAGTCTAGCAAGGAATAAAGGAGAAGGAGGCATTATTTCATACCATACCTTACTAATGTGCAATACTGGAAAATAAAAATAAACATGAGATCTTTGTTAAATTTTCTGAGTAACCCTAGACATAGTGAAAAATGTGTCCTGTAGTAACAATAGTAACATCAGAATTCATAGCCGATAATCATTATTTTTTTAGTAGTATTATTTTAAGAAATATTACCCAGTAAGAATATTTTTCAGTTATAATACTGAAAAACAATACCAGGATGGTCCCACAACCACAGATGTCTTCCTAGTAATGTCAAGTACCATTGAAGAGATGCACAATCAAAACCAAGAGACTATAAGAATAAAGAAAGCCTCCCCCATACCAAGAGCACATGTATCAGGTCTAATCCTCTATGTTCATAGAGTTCTAATGCATATCTCAGTTTTAGGCTATCTTTTCATGATTTCACAAAGGAAAATGCAAGGTCCTGCAGCTGGTGAGGAATAATAACAGGAATAACCCAAGCACAAATACAGGCAGGGGGTTGACTGTCTAGAAATCCTCACTGCATGGAAAGACCGTGAGTCCCAGTGGACATGCAGTTGAATATGAACCAGTGGTACACCCTTGCAGGAAAGAAGACAGACAGCACCTTGAGCTCCATTAGTAGGAGTGCCACCAGGTGGCTGAGGGAACTAATCCTTTCCCTCTGTTCAGCATTTACAATAGCACATCTGGAGTGCTGTATCCTGTTTGGGATTCACCAGTAGGAAAAGAAATAAGCTGATATACTGGTGAGTCCAGCAGAAGGCCACCAAGAGTGTCTGAGGGCTTCAGCACATGACATATGAGGAAATGTTGAGGGAACTGGGATTGTCCAGTCTTAAGAAGAGAAGATTAAGGACAGATCTTAGTGGTGTCTAACTATCTGATAAGAGGGCATACAGAATACAGAGCCTGACTCTTCTTAGATGTGCACATTGATAAGACAAAATGGATACAAGTTTAAGCAAGGAAAATTCTTGAAAAGCTATGGAAAAGCTCAATACTAAGAGCATAGTCAATATAGCAGATTACCCAATATAGCAGATTACCCAGCGAGGCTGTGGATTCTCCACCCCTGCAGATACTCAGAACTTGCCTGGCCATGGCTCTCAGCAACCTGATCTAGTTGGCCTGCTTCGAGTGGGTGGTTGAACTAGATTGCTATTCAGAGGTCCTATGTAATCTGAATTATTTTGTGATGTAATCTGAATTATTTTGCGATTTTTCTCAGTTTTCAAGCTTTAAAAAAATATTCTTTTTCCCTGACCTTTTTCGAGGGGTCTAAGATGATATTTGAAAAGCATTTTCAGATTTATCATGCTTTATTTTGTTTTGTTTTGTTCTCTTAGCACATGTAAAACCTTTCTCAAAGTTTGTTTACCTCTTCTAAGAGAGATTAAAGGAAACGATTTCAGAGGAAGCAGCTGTTCAAATGTAGATAATAGAGTAAATTTGCCCATCTTTTCATACAAAGTCCTTTCATCCTCTATAACTAAAGGAAAATTATGTCTTTTATCATTGAATCTGATCACCTGTATTGATACTACCTGAAAGGAAATGATCCAAATAAAATGTAGAATATTTCCTGCTGCTGCCTACAATACATCACATTTTGTTTTCTTTTTCTTTCTTGTGAAAGATAGTAAATCTGCCCAGCTGAGGAGGACTTCATAATCCCTTACTAAACCTTAGGTTTTAACAGGTGACTAAGAAAGCTTTTCAGCTTGTAGAAGAATAGAATTGGGCAGATGTAAGAGTTATTCCTCATATCACACTATAAAGGTCTAGTCATTAAATCATATAATAGTTAGGGTTGGAAAGAACCTTAAGATCATCTAGTTCCAAGCCCCCTGCCAGAGTCAGGGACACCTCACACTAAACCATGTCACCCAAGGCTATGTCCAACACAGCCTTGGACACTGCCAGCAATGGATCATTCACAAATTCCCTGGGCAACCCATTCCAGTGCCTCACCACCCTCTCAGTAAAGAATTTCTTCCTCAGATCCAATCTAAACTTCCCCTGTTCAATTTTGAACCTGTTATCCCTTGTCCTCTCACTACAGACTCTTATGAAGAGTCCCTCCCCAGCATCCCTATAGGCCCCTTCAGATGCTGGAAGACTGCTCTGAAGTCTCAATGCAACCTTCTCTTCTCCAGGCTGAACAGCCCCAAATTTCTCATCCTAATCATGGAATAGTCAAAGGACCACCCACATGACCGATGATTACTGTCAAGAATCTTGGTTTGCAGTTAAAGCTTTATAAGTAGGATCACAAATGCAGGAATACAGTTTGACTTCAGGCATACAGGTGAGGCACTGCTCTGAGAAGTGGGTTTGCTTTAGGTTACCTCCAGAAGATACGCCATAAACCAATTAAAGTCTTAGAAGATCTATGGGACCTGATGAGATCCATCCGCAGGTCCTGAAGGAGCTGGCAAATGAAGTTGCTAAGCCATCATATTTAAATAATCATGGCAGTCAGGTGAAGTTCCTGATGACTGGAAAAAGGGAAATATAACCCCCATTTTCAAGAAGGGGAAAATAGATGAGCCAGGGAACTACTGAGCAGTCAGCCTCACCTCTGTGCCTGGCAACATCTTGGAGCATATTGTCCTGGAAGGCATGGTGAGGCACATGAAAAAAAACAAGGTGGTTGGTGACAGCCAGCATGGCTTCACTTAAGGGGAAATCCTGCCTGACCAATCTGGTGGCCTTCTATGATGGAGATACAGAACTGCTGGGAAGAAGTAGAGCAGTTGATATCATCTACCTGGACTTGTGCAAAGCGTTTGACAGTGTCCCACGTAAAAACCTTGTCTCTAAATTAGATAGACATCAATTTGATAGGTGGACCACTCTGTGGATAAAGAACTGGCTGGAAGGCCACACGCAGAGTTGTGGTCAATGGCTCAATGTCCAGCTGGAGACCAGTAAGGAGTAGTGTCCCTCAGGGATCGGTGTAGGGACCGATCTTGTTCAACATATTTGTCAGTGACATGGACAATGGGATTGAGTGTGCCTTCAGCAAGCTTGTTGATGACACCAAGCTGTGTGGTTTGACTGATAGGCTGAAGAGAAGGAATGCCATCCTGAGGGACCTTGACAGGCTTGTGAGATGCTAAACTTCATAGTTTAACCATGACAAGAGCTAAGTCCTACACCTGGTTGGAGCAATCCCAGGCACAGCTACAGGTTGGGCAGAGACAAGATTCAGAGCAGCCCTGCAGAGAAGGACTTGGGGGTGTAGAAAATGAACATGAGCCAACAGCATGCGCTTCCAGGAGGAAGACCAGGGGACTGGAGCACCTCCCGTATGAAGATAGGCTGAGAAAGTTGAGGCTGTTCAGCCTGGAGAAGAGAAGGCTGCATGGAGACCTCGTAGCAGCCTTCCAGTATTTGAAGGGGGGCTATAAGGATGCTGGGGAGGGACTCTTCATTAGGGACTGTAGTGATAGGACAAGGGGCATATTTGAAAGAAGGCATGTCTTTAAATTACCCAGAGTATAATTATGCTGTTTTTTTCATGATAACCTAATAGAAAGACTTTTGAAAAGGAAAACTTATTTTTGCATGTTATATTGAGAAAAGTAGGAATCCAATTTAAATCCAAATTTTCATCAATATATTGAATATTTGAGACAGTTCCCTAAATGTTCATTATTTCAGCAGTGACTTTTTTCTAATAATTTCTTTTAAATAAAAATATTAAAATATTCAGTTGTCACTGAATTTATTTGATTTGTTTTGAATTAATTTGATACTTTGGGAAATCAATTTAACTTACAATTTTGCAAGCTATATAATCTGGTTTTGGATTTGTCTTACCTGCCATTCACATATTAAGTAAAAATCTGTCCCATGTTTTCTGCAGTGTCAAACAATGTCTTTCATATTGAGTTTATTTCACTTGTGAAACTCTGTATTAAACACTAGGGTTGAAGGTTATATTTGACTGAACAGTAACTTACAATGATCTTCTAATGCACAGATAAAATTTAAAAACAAGATGCCGGATAATATTTGTCTATGGTCTTTATTTGATCATTTTAAACACCCAAAAATTGTTTTTAGAATGTTCCTCACTGTCTTGTGCTTGCTTCATATGCAAGGATATGATTGATCTCACATACTCTCAGGGATTAGAGACTCACTGCGCAGTCTTCAACCTGGTCACACAGAAATACCCACAATAGGGGTAAAATTATTGGAGGATTGCCTGGGGGAAAATTCCCCAGGCCCTGATAAATAGCCTCTACAAAGAGGTTTCTTCTCTGTCTCCATTTGCACAGGGCTTTACCATGAATAGCAGTTTTATGAGTCTCATAACTTTTCAGTAGAACAGATAAAGCTTCTTTACCATGTGGAATATAGAATCCTAATGGCAGAAGAAGCTGATTATCATACCTGAAAACATTAAATTACACTGTAAAATATATGTTTATGACTACAGCATTTCACTGGAATGAAGCACAATCATTTCAATAATGACATGTTTGTTCAAAACTAAACCCTAGACAAAAGCAATGCAGGCTTTGTGTGAGATGGAGTTTTATGACAGATAATTAACATAAAGGGGTGGATAGCAAGGAGATAAATAATTTGACCAAATCACACACCCAATAAAGGGAAATGTAGTTAAGGATACTGCGTGAAAACCCTACTCCAGGAAAGCCGTCTTTAAACCTTTAAAGCTTGATACTGAAAGACAAATCCTAGGTCTTATTTGAAAATCCATAATGGCAACGTAAAAAGGAGGCATATAAATTTAGGTATTACAGCTGCAGGATCTATTTTTAAGACCTCATTCAAAGTAGCTACACATGAACTCCACAGAGCTCAGATTTTCTGTGTTAAAGCATAAAGGGCAACACTTATTCACGTTCAAGGATTCTATTTCAAATTAAAGCTTAAACCAGAAAGCTATTTTTTTCTGGAAATTTCAGCTTTGAAGCTCCAGTTGCTTCTTTTTCCAACTTCTTTTACATACCCCATGCCAAGGACATGCAGAAATCCTATTTTTTTTCTAGTTTATGAAACCTAATTTTGCAACATTCAATATGCCTATAGTCTTTTTCTCCCCCATATCAATTGCTTCAATATATGTCAAAGGATACTAATGTTTAAACAAAAAATGAAAATCTATTTCTCCCATCCTGTTTTTAAAACTTATTTATATTTATTTGGCACTGCACCTTCTTGTATTGACTGTTTTCATGAGACCAAAAGGAGGGAAGAAAAGAGTTTACAAAGCTCTGGCACTAATATTATAACAATCAAGAGTGAGTAAAGAAGGTAAATGTGAACTGATGTGCATTAAAATATCTAATGTCTGCACAAAAATTGTTAAAGCTCAAGACCGTAACTTCATTCTCACAAGAAAATGATGATGTGCAAATTATATAAATATCTTGATCTGCGACTGCATTTTTAAAAAAAATTAATGTCAGAATTCATAAAAATTCATAAAAAAATCCAGTGTGAACAACTATGAATCCTTGAACACACAAATTATCAATATGATTGCTTCATAAAATTATTTTAAAATATATTTACTTTTGATCCCAGCTTGTTGCTTTTTTGCATACAAACAAAACTGTCCATCAGAAGTTTTGACTCTGCTAACTAAAGAAAAAATCATAAGCTTTTGGGTTTGGGTAGTAACGTGGACTTTGAGTAGCCCTTCTCATTTACTTAATAACTCAGGTGGACTTCAGAGGATTTTTTTGCAGATAACTTCAGCTAAGAATACAAAAGTTGCAAGATATCAATTCAAAAATCATATAATGTATGAGGCAAATCTTAAGTATTGATAAAAGAGAAGGCGAGAAAAATAAAAGCATTGTACCCAAAATGCAGATGACTGAAATGGAATAAAGAAGATTACTGGAGATGCCCCTGAAATTTGTCAAATATAAGTAGGAATATTGTGTACACAAAATTGTTATAACTGTCCTCAGTCTCAGGTAAGGGAGTTTACGTATCAGTGGCACTCTGAGAACTGTGTCATAGCATTAACTGTTGTCCAGGCTAGAGGCAGAGGATCACTGTCCTTTCCTGTGAGACCAACGGCTTCAAAACACCTCTGTTAGAATGAATGACTGGAAGTCTCACATGACAGAGTTGGACCAAAATGCTCCTCATATGTAAGACACAAACATGAGGCATCAACAGACAATCTGGAGAAAGGGTGAGCGGAGCTTCAGTGCTCTACAGCAAATTATTCCCACAAAATAAGGGAAGATATGGAGAGGCTCTTTGGCATATCCTGTGGAAAAGGACTTGAGTGTGTTAGTCAGTGAGAAAATGAACACGAGCCGGCAGTGTGCGCTTGCAGCCCAGAAAGCCTGGGCTGCATCAAAAGGAGCGAGGGAGGTGATCCTGCCCCTCTACTCTGCTCTCCTGAGACCTCGCTTGGAGTATTGTGTACAGTTCTGGTGTCCTCAACATCAAAAGGACATGGAAGTGTTGGAACAAGTGCAGAGGAGGGCCACGAGGATGATGAGGGGACTGGAGCACCTCCTGTATGAAGGTAGGCTGAGAAAGTTGAGGCTGTTCAGCCTGGAGAAGAGAAGGCTGCGTGAGGACCTCATAGCAGTCTTCCAATATCTGAAGGGAACCTACAGGGATGCTGGGTTGGACTCTTCATTAGGGACTGTAGTGATAGGACAAAGGGCAACTGGTTCAAACTTGAAGAGGGGAAATTTAGATTGGATCTGAGGAAGAAATTCTTTACTGTAAGGGTGGTGAGGCACTGGAATGAGTTGCCCAGGGAAGCTCTGAATGCTCCATTGCTGACAGTGTTCAAGGCTGTGTTGGACATAGCCCTGAGTGACATGATTTAGTGTGAGGTGTCCCTGCCCATAGCAGGGGGGTTGGAACTAGATGATCTTAAGGTTCTTTCCAACGCTAACTATTTTATGATTCCATGATTCTGTATTTATATCAGTTAAGTGGGTAATTTCCACTTCTCAGTAACTCAGAAAAGAGTTAAACATTCAAATAGTTAGTAGGAAGTTACTAGCTCTTGGTTAGATTGAATTTTAAATGCACCTGGGACAGTGTCTTGAGAAAAATGGTGGAAGTTTAATGGCTAGAATAATAGAATGTGGTAGGACAAAGTTCTGGAAAAACTGCAACAAAAGATAATTTTAACATCTGTCACTGATGACTTCATACAGTTTTATTCCATCTCTCATGGATTCTAAAGCTCCATTATTTATGGAGAATGCTAGAATCCTTTTTTTTTTTTTTTTTTTTGCTAGAAATGACTGGACAATTCACAATTATTGACTGTACATAATACTGTAGACATTATTTGAACACAGCTGCTTTATTGCTCATACTCTTAGTGTCATTAATAAGTATGACAGAATAATGAATCTTTAAATGTAAATGATCTTTCAGACCTTATTTCATTTATATGCTTTTGAAGGAAAGCAGTGTCTTTCATGGAGTGTTTAGCAACAGTCATGTTTCTTTGATTTCCTTAATCACATGTATAATGTTTTAAATATGCTTAAATGACATCTTATACCAGCTTAAATCTTAAAAACAACATAAAAAAAAATCTCGTTTTATCATGTGAAACACATAGAGTAAGAACTCTAGGAATCGCTATAATATTACTGGACTTTCGTCTTTTCTCCAGAACAGTTATAACTGCTGAGGCACACAAACAGCTGCAAAGACTGTCCTGCTCTAAGAGGGTCTTTCAGCAGCATAAATAATGAAGCTGCAATAAGTTTTGTATGGGCTAATGTTTGATCTTTGACCATGCTGACAGTCAGAGCTCTGATAATCTTGCTCAGCAGAAAGTCAAATTGGGCTTTAATTGCTGTTTGAGCACAGTGAACAATTAAACATATGCAACACAGAAACTGGTATAGGGTAAAAGATGTCAAGGAGTCATGAGGCAAATCCATTTTTTGATATTCGATTCTAAAGACAATGTGAGCTTTATATGTAAACTCAAATACTCATAAATGTTCACTACAAGGCACTGCTCTGAAAATGTAACACTTAATAACAGATTTCTTAGCAGCAGTAGCTTGAAATGCATTTGGGTCAAATCTGTACTAAATAGGCCTGTTTCAAACCACCATTAACAGGATCTATTTCTTCTCTACCTTTTTATTAGTTTGCCTTCTTAGCAGCTGGCCACTGAAAGACTTTCAGGTAAGTTCAAATTAGACGAAAGTGCAAGCTACTACACTTAAGTGAGCTAAGTTCTTTTTTGTAGATATTCTTACTTACATGTAAAATGATCTTACTTCCTTGTAATTTAATACTTGTGTTAATAAATGTTAATGTCTGGGCAAGCCTATTATCTTTTGTACAGCATTACCCTGAAAATGCTGCCCATTCTCTTCCTCTCAGTTCTTTCATACTTGCATACAAATTACAGCTAATATTTAAGCTAATTTTTGTAATATTTTGGTAATAGTGATCCAGCAAAGCATGTTTTCTTAATGAGTGGTAAGAACGGGGACAGAGTTTGTAACTCTGCATTAATAGTACTTTCCAGATGCAAATTGTAGACATAACTACTTAAAGCACATCTGCTGGTTTAAAAAAACGGAGACAAAAGCCAAGCACATTTGATATCTTAAACTTCTGTAAGGCCGGCTATAAAGACCAGAAAACTATAAAACCACCAAAGCCCAATCAATTGCAGAGGCCAACATAAGCATGGGACCAAAGCTGGAATTTAACTTTTAAAGTAGAGAGCAAATCATTTTGCCATATCTCCTCTGAAACAGAAAGAAGGTTGGGGTTGTTTTTTTTTTTTTTTTTTTCCCCAGGAAAAAGCAAAGCACTGTGTGACAACCCAAGTTCACCATGTTCACATGTGATTTGAATCAGACTGACAGCCGAAGACACACAAACACACAGCCATTCACCTCCAGACAGCTTCATGAAGACACAGACTGTCTTCTATGACATCCTGCACCTCTTGTTGTATGCAAGAAGGGAAACATATCCTCAAGCCTGCCCAAGATCTGCCAGTTTGCAAGGCCTTCAGCCTGGTATTGTCAGGCAAATTGTTTCAAATCCAAGAAGCATACATTGACCACGTTTGTTTTGTTATGTTTTTATGGCTAATATTTTTTAAAATATTAATGATCTTTAATTATATTTCATTCAAGTACAATTTCAAATGTTTCCTTGGGAAATAAAAGGTTTTGATATCCAAAAACTTTTGACTTTGTGAGATCTTTTAATTTATTTTCCTGTCCAGAGGTGGAGAGGTTTATGTAAATGTATTTCTAAGCCTAAGATGCAGAAAAGGATGCACGCATCCAAACATAAACCAGGGATTAAGATGTCACTAGTTTAGGTATAAAGCTCTATTCTTGCTGAGTTGGAGTGGCTTTGGTTTAGGAATATTACCTCTGAAATGTATTACTTAAGCTGCAAGTGTTTTATTTGTTCTGTTGGTGTTTGTTACCCATGTTTAAGTAAATTTAAATTTCATTTGAGAACACCAAACACCACGATCCAGATGTCTTCTGAACAAAGGAACATGCATATTGGATAGGACCTGGATAAAACTTCTTATTTATGTTCAGATTCATTTTTAATTAAAAAATAAAGAAAAAAGAAAAGGGAGATGGGGAGGAAACAATGTAGTGACAATGCTAATCTTACATTTAAAAAAAAAAAAATAAATTTCACATACCTATCTAGTATATTATTTGGGGCATGAGCATGGTAGTCAATTCTTTTTAGCTGATTGCAAAGTATCAGATAATGAAATAGATTAACAAAATAGCACACTGGTAGGTGGTTAGAGGTATGTACTTTTGCTTGGAACTGCAATTAAATGTGAAGACTTAAGTGTTGGGTTTTTTACACAGCTTTATCATGCACATGTAATATATTAGACAATATATGTAGGCATCTAAAATGGGACTCTTCTGGCAAGTCCAAGACTGAGTAAGGTTGGGGCCCAACAGCTCTACAGGACATAAGAAGTGCATGCTGTGAAAAGGGATATCTAAGATCTGCTAGGATTCCTTAAAGAAGGTTTAGAAAACTTAGAAAATTTAACAAATTCAAAATGTAGATGGTGAAAGCTGAACTTATCATTAGGTGCCTTTCAAATCTCAGTGTCTTATAAAAAACAGCCTCTTCTGTATGACAGATAATACTGTCAAAATAATAAAATCTTGGTTGTTCTACAGTAACTTTTTAGTTGAGATTAAATAATTTTCCAAGCACTAAAGCAAAATTTATGGCATTTCTGGGAAGTTTTGCTGATCTATTTTGCACTTGGGATCATAAAGACACAAAATGGAGCTGACTTCTCTGCAGACTCAGGTTCATGTACAGATTGTCAACACATCCATGTCAGTACATTAGTGTACAAGTGGGATTCAGGAGCTAAATAGAAATGTCTGGTGTTTTTTGGGGATGGCTCCTGGTTCCACCTACTGAATCAGAAAGGCATGATGAGTCCTTAAGTCTTAATACCTGCATTTATCCATGATGTAAAATGGCACTGTCAGTTTAGGTTGTGTGTCTCTGCACTCTACACAGAGCACTGCAACTCTGTCCAGTAGAATACATGTGACTGAACTGTCTAAGTGGTTGCCGTGGTTTATGGAGATTCAGACGACTGTTTGGTTTTCTAAACTTAGGTGTTTACTGTCATTTCAAGTTCCTCAGAGAATCTAAGACACCTTCACATAGATAAGAAATCTGTGGGACCTACCAGAGACCTGCACTGCTGACTGGCAGCTGAAGGCCAATAAATAGATTAAAAATTAATTTGTACAGTGTACAACACTGAGAATATTAATTAAAATCTATTGAAGTTGAAATGAAGGCAAGATTCTGAAAAAAAATGTTAATGTGAAGCTAACTAGGAAGAGCTGCATTTGTGCTTTGGGGCAACCCCACAAAATTTGTGTTCTGCTTTGATGCTATAAAGAAAATGAAGTACATTGTCTTTACAAATTAGTAGTGTCTTAATAGTAATGCTGTATTACAACAGATCTGAAGATTAAAACTACTATGCAGTTAAATAAAGTTAAATAAAAATTATTAAAGTTGATATTATCATCTCAGGAGAAAGACTCTGTGAGATGGAATCTTGTTAAAATTAGTAAGATCAAGTACTTGCTTGACTAATGATTAGTCATGGGACTGAGAACAGGTAATTTAATCTTTTACTATTTCCTTACTTTTTTTAATGCCAAAAGATAAAGGTGTCAATGCAATATATTTATTTGAATTTGCCTCAGGCTTTGAGACTAATAATAAGCAACAGTGATGAAGAATCATTCTACTTGATGAGGGATCCCTTACCAAGGGAATAAATGGTAAATAAAGAAATGAATGCAATTCCTTTGATAAACTTTAATCTATCATTATTAATAAAATAAAATTATTTTTAAGAGCTGACTAAAAAAAATGTGCATCTGCAAATGTAATTGTAAAAGAGGCTTTTCACACAGGCTTTGTCACAGGCCAACAAAGATCCAGAGCAGGGTTAAATGAAGCAGGGGGACTTTTTAACTAAACACACTATTTGTCAAGCATATATAATGGTTGGTGACTTTTAAATGCTTACTAAGCAAATTGGCAGTATCACATACCAGACCAGTAGCTTGTATGCAAGGAAGATCCTGCAGCAGAATTTTCAAAAGCATGATCATAGCTTAGATATACTATGGCTGAAAGCTTACTTGAACAAAATGCTTCACATAGGTGAAACAATGATCAAAATATGCCTTTTCATTTATTTATTTAACTGGGCAACTTAAAAGCTTGCAAATTATGTGAAATTAGTTCCAAGCCTGGAATATGCTACTTTCCTAAGGAATTTCTTATGTCGATCCTTCAATCAAAAATGAATATCTAGATAAGTACATTGAAAACTTCTAAATGTAAATTACAACAACTATGACATAAAATTCATACTTTATCGAGATCCCAGTTTAAGCCCTTACCATTTTACATACTTATATATTGTTTCAGTGTTGCCAGATTTAGTTCAAGGGAACATGTAAGTTTTCCTTAATTCATTCAGACTCCAGAAGCAGAAAATATGGCAACAGAAAAAGCTGGTATTCATGCTGTGCATGCTATAAACTCTTTCTTCCTCCAAAACTAATCCATATTTGAGGAGCGTCTTTGCTATAGGACTTTATTAGGATAACCTGAAATATTGCAGGAGTAGGGTGAACTCTTTGAGTCCCCCAATTCAGTGAAAGCATTATTCTACTTCATCTTTCCATGAAACCATTATACGTTTAATCCAATTTAATGTCATGCAGTGTCTTGGCATTGTGCTAGCATGCTGAGAACTGCAAATGTTCAGGCGGGCAAAAGAATTAGGTGCTAATTCATTGCCTGCCAGTTCCCATGCATTCTTTTTAAACCATTGTCTTGGTTCCTGGCTTTAGACATTTTCTGCAAAATGGATTAATGGAAGAATGAAATCTTTTGTCATAAACAGGAATTTAGCATGCTCTTCATATTCCATTGCTAAATTTACCATTGTACAACTGAATATCTCTCAAAAGGAAGAAATGTGAGGGAATCAGTAAGCAGTGCACAAAACTCAGAGCCGGAAAGCTGGTAAATTGCATTACATTGTAGCTTCTGTCTGGACTCTGACTTTTAGTACAAAGATGCTAACCAATTAAATTAACGTTTGCGCGTTACTTTTAACAAAAATCTTTTACTCCTGCTAATGATTAAGTAGATTGAGTTACCTCTCTGTAGTTATTACTTCTGGATAACTATGAGACATACTACATGCCAATGTAAAACCTTTTGGAAAATATATCATGTTCAGCACTAATTTTTATCAGTGGTGTAAAACACACATAATACAGCTAATGAACAAACTGATCTGAACATTCATGGTGAATCAGGCAAGCAGCGGGCAGGCAAATTCAATATTATTTAAGAGACAGGAGAATAAAAAAAAGGAGGAGAATAGTTGATAGAAGTTTTCTGGATGGATGGGAATAGTCTCCTTATCTTCCATTGTCTTGACTGATACAGTCTTCCCATGTATTTTGACTGCAAATTATGTTCTTTTTGCACTCAGCTGAATAAGAAATGGACCCAAGGTTGTCTGCATTTTCACACAGGCACCTATTTTTTGAACACATTATAAATTGGTTAAACCCTGTCTCAGACTCAAGTCAAGATACTTGTTATTTATCTCAGTGGAGCTAGGGCCCTGAAAGCCTAATTTACACATTTACATAATTTCTGAAACAGACCTAGATTTTCCGTGACAGTAAATTTTCCTATTTTATGTTGAATTTGCTATAAGGTTTATTGTCTCTTGATCACTCACATGAGCAGCTTTCTGAAAAAAGTAAAACAGATGCATATTTTGTGGAAATAAAGATCGGCTTCCATTTGAAAAGATGTTTTGTTTTGGTGTGTGTGGGGGTTATTCCACAGAAAGAAGCGACTTTCGTAAACCAGATAACACATTTGCCAGAAATTTCTTTTTATTGCATTACCTTTTTGCCTTATAAATATATTAATTTATGGAGTCTCAAAATTTTATGCATAGCTTTATGAAATGCTACTGAATACTGAGCATCATTTTTCTCACAGCTTAATCTTTTGAAAACATACAGAATTAACTGCATATTGTTTAATTTTTAATTCAACCCACATTTCCCACTAAGATATACTTCTGAAGAGAAGATTTGAAGAGTAATTACTTATGAAACTCTACTGAAATCAACATAAAAGTAGTATGACTGAGAGATGTACCTTTATAAGGATAGTGCAGAAATTCTGCAAATTTAGTCATACAAATGATTAAGCTGCAGTTAGCAATGAAAGGAAATCAAAGTTGCTGGGCTTCAGTCGGGTGGGTAACTGCTCCTCTAAGAGTGTGTTCTGCTGAGAGGAAATTGAAGAGTGCTCTAGCATACCCTAAGAAGCTTAAGATCCACAGATAAGTTAAGCAATCAAGTAAAAAACTGATCATGTCACCTGTCAAAGCCTTATCTGACAAGATAGCAATGTTTAGATAGCAGTTCATTTTTAAAAGAGGCTTATATTCCCCCAACCCTTAAATTGGAAAAAGATGACACAGTAAAAGCTCACATTGCCTAACCTGTACTGCCTCTTTAGACAGCATGGTATAAGGACTGATTAGTTCATAGAGTTGGACCATATACACTTGCATTCTAGCTGTGAAAAATCTAGTAGCCTAGAGATCTAAACTGAGAGACACTAAAAAAAGAGGTTTCTGTGGAAGCTATAATCAGAGGTTGAAAATCCAGGACTGAAACCCTGTCATAATTAAATGAGGAAACACAGGTTCAGATTGGTCTCCTGAAGAGAATTTTGATGAAATTTTATGTAGACAGAGGCTATAAAGAATATCAGAATTTCCATGCTGAAGCCCATAACAATTCTTTCAAGTGGTTTAGCAGTTGCCTACTTTTCAGCTTGCTGCAGATTAAATTGCGTGCAGAGCCCATCCTACTCAGGTAATATTTAAGTGAAATTGCAGGTGCATAGCTTCAGAGAAGGATCCAGGTCACCCAACGCAACCATCTGAATTTCTTACGATAGTCACTGGAGATTTTGAAAGTAAATCTGAAGCTCAGCAGAAAATAACGTTGTCTTTCCAATAGAGGCTTTTCCCTCTGCATTGAACACAGGTGCCACCAGATGATAATATGTCCCCCACTCCAAGTAAACCTCTGTTCCTCTCAAAAAAAGCAGTAAAATTCAATGTGGATGCCTTTTGCTCATTCTGATTTTCAGTTAGCAGCAGCCCACCACAGGAAGGTAATTTCTGCTCTTTGCCAGTCTGGTGACTAAGGCTGACTCTCCCTGGGGACAGGAGACAGATGAAGATTGAGCCTGTTCATTCCCTGTGTTCTAAACCAGTATCCAAACCACCAAGGAACAAAGACTCATAGATAGACATTTTCTGTCTTCTCTCAGCGCTAAGCTAACAAATAAGGAGACGTATTTTACTGAAGTGACATAACCCAACTTCAAGAAAGTCACCTGCTGTATATACCCTATGGTCCGTTAATCAGAAAATTCTTCAGCATTTTGGAGATGAGCATTCAATACCATGATGAGACTAAATCAAGCCAAGGATTATCTAACTCATTTATTACTGTTCAGACTTCTTATCTATTATACATTATTTCCAAAATACTGTGCTGGAATTTTAGAGCATTTTTGAAAGTTCAGGTACAGGTATACCTAATACTGGACCATAATCTGTTGGCAAGGTTTAAAGGGCATACTTTGAAGCAGTCATCATTGCCTTCCTTTAAGCATCCTAGAGATATTCTGGCTTAGCAGGAAGGCATTTAAGAAAAGCTGTCATGTAAAGAGTTAAGGAGACCTTGGAAACTGTTGACAATAGTAGTGATGGGTATCAGGTGTTTGTGTACTCCAGCTATATTTAAGCCAGGTAGATAGCATCTACAGTTGTTTTGAGTTCAAGTGGCTTTCCTAGTTTTAGGTTGTTTTATTTCCTGTGAAACATCTGGCCTTTGAATATCTATTATCTTTCCTTTTTGGAAGTGAACCGTTAAAATGCTAGATAACTTTATCCACAGCAAAAATACTTCCAAACATTACACATCTGTCAAATCTATACCACTATCCCACACTGTCTTGCTAGCTAGATAAATCTGGTTTTGTAAGTATCTTCTGTAATTCTTGTGCCTTCCTGGATGGACATCTACTAAATTTAAATTTAATAGGTTCTTAAATATTTAAATTTTAAGTAAATATTTAACTTCTGGTGGCTCATCAAGATCTGTCCTTTCATCTTGGACTTCTGTCATAGTCTTCTGTCATAGTCTTAATAATTGACTCCACACTTGTTTATACAGGTTCTTCTTCCTGTGTTTTGACATTCTTTAACCCACAACTAAACCTGCTAGTAATTCAGGAAAACATATCAACTGGCCTGTCAGGTTTTTTGTGATGACGCTATCTTGATAAAAAAGTTTTGCAATTCATATTTTTTTCATTTTAATAGTGTTGCCTTTGTAACAGCAAGTACAAGATTAAAAAAAAAAAAAAAAAGAATTTGAAACATATATCTATAGTTCACATTTTTATCAATTATTTCAACCACTAAATAATCTTAATTCTTATCAGTTGACTTGGAAAAAGTACTGTCTTGAAACAGGAAAAAATGAAAGATGAAGTAAAACAAAACTCACTTCATCACATAAAAGAAAAAAAAAATACCATCAATCATATTTCTGGACTGTGTTTCATTAATTTCCTCAATTCTGATGGAATGAGAGCTATAATGAAGTAAGTCGATAAAATTAGCTAACATAATAACATAGCATAGGTTTTACATGTGTATGTTGCTATCATACTGAAGCTATTATGTCGATAATTAATCAATATCCTTCATTTCATAGGTAGAAATATAGTTTTGCCAAGAGTCTTCAGGTCTTCAGTGCAGAATGCAAGCTATTGCTTCACAGAATTGCAGAATGTTTAAGGTTAGAAAGGACCTTTTGAGTTCATCTGGTCCACCACCCTCTCACCACCTCCACTCAAGTTGTACCCTTCTCAATGAGTGACAATGACTGTCACTTCAGTGACAGTGACCAGCAGTGACTCTTCATCCTTGTTGAGGAGTATTTGCATGGGGCTGGTTCACTTTCACTTCCTTGGGTTGGGTTGAAATTTTTGGAAGCGTCTCCCAGTAGAAGATCTGAGAGAACTGCATGCTTCATGTTAACCTTCCAGTCAAGGCTTGGTATGTGCAAACTAAACACCTTTAGCTATGTTTGCATCAGTGTGATGACTACAGATACATATATGAGTACGTATAAACAAAAAACACATAGACAAAAATATTTGAAGATTGTACAAATGTTTTCAGAGGAATAATAATTATGTAGCATTAATGATTACTTCTTTCATGTTAACCATAGATAATTTTCCTAAAAAATTACCTAACAAGATGATGAAAGAAGAGGATGGTATGAAAGATTCACTCTGAATACCTGTGCTGCCTTCATAACTGTATCATTTTAGACTTATTATACTTATACCCTGAAAACACTGACATTTTTTCTTTTACATTTTGAAACCTAGTAGAGAATATTGGAAGGTTTTCAAGATATCTCTAACCTCTGCTCTGACAAGTCATATATAATAAAATGTTCTCCTTGGAATCCAAAAAATATAAGCACACTGGTTAGAAAGAACTTTAACACTGAACCTTACACATCACAAATCAAAATGAGAAACTATTTGAAAGTTCAAATGTTTGTGAGGATAAAAAAAAAAAAATAAATATTGGCACATATTTTTTTTGTTAGTAGGAACAATGTGCGCCAGAAACATTATTCTCTAACAGACAATTTAGACAAGTTGGAGGGTCAATATTTATTTGCTGAAGGGAAATGCAAAGATAGATACAAATCTCAAAAAAGTTAGCGATCACTTTAAGTTTATGCATTCATAAGAAATTATCCCCATACTTTGAAGTGTGGACTAGAATACAGATAATGTACAATAAGTAGTGGTTCTGGAAAAAAACAAGAACAGGCAAATGAACTGTGATTTGTTGCTCTATTAATGCAAGTGTGAAATCAAGACAGACTGGAAAACTTTCTTTTTAATTTCTTCTGCTCCTACTTTATGAACAGTAATAAGTCACTCTACTTAGAAAAATGTTTTGAAGTGTCCACAATGGAAAAGAGTGATGAGAAGTTCACTAGACTTTGCAAATATAGCATATTCCCACCACATATTAGTCCTCCTTTGAAACAATTGCTAGTCAGAGTTGAATAAACTCACTGTGCTTTAGGGAAAGTCAGTTACTCAGAAGGGAAAAATACCATATCACAGCTCTTAAATTACTGATTTTTGATGTCAAGTAAAACCACTCCTTTAGTAGTCTCTGTGTAGAATGCTAATAGAACTCAAAATACACTAAAACAAGGAGATTTTATAACAAAGCAGGGGTTGTTATGTCTCTGCTCTTATTATGGGAAGGTGAAGGAATTATCTGGCTGCTTCTTAACATTAATTTGCTTATATTATTTCACAAACACAAGAGAGTGTAAGGACGCCTATGCAAACTCTGTTTTCTAGGAGACATTTATACAAAAAGGTCAAATTATCTATGTCAGTGTCAATCTCTTTAAAAACACACAGTGCAACAGAGGTAATTTTTATTCTTATTTTTGACTCTAGCATTGGTGCACATCCGGCCTGTGTCTGACGTAGAAAATTCTAAAAAATTCATACTGAAGCCAATACTAACTCAACTGCAGCAGTGACTGATAGAATGGAAACAAGTTCTGGCAGCTTTTGCTGTTCCCACCAGTATGTCCACTAATTCTTCTTCTTATGAAGAAATAAGCGTCACAGTCCGGCTAAGCATTAAACTGCTGTAATCTGTACAAAACCAGAATGATCTTGGTCATGAGAAATATTATTGCATGGAATTTGAAAATTGAATTTTTTTAACTACATTGATAGAATGGTCCTTATTTTTTTTTTTTGATAAAATACATTTGAAAAGAATTTTTCTTATCTTAACTTGAACTAGGTCAAGGCAGCTGTTGCATGCAAATTAAGCTGCCTCAGCCATTTGTAGAGAATACCCAAAGGAAAATTTTTGCAAATAATCATAGAATCAGAATCATTGAATAGTTCGGGCTGGAAAGGACCTTAAGATCATCTAGTTCCAAGCCCCCTGCCAGAGGCAGGGATACATCACACTAAACCATGTCACCCAAGGCTATGTCCAACCAGGCCTTGAACACTGCCAGCAATAGAGCATTCACAGCTTCCCTGGGCAACCCATTCCAGTGCCTCACCACCCTTGCAGAAAAGAATTTCTTCCTCAGGTCCAATCTAAACTTCTCCGTTACTCTGTGTTCTGTCACTACAGCCACTAATGTATAGTCCCTCCCCAGCATCCCTATAGGCCCCCTTCAGATATGGGAAGGCTGCTATGAGGTCTCCATACAGCCTTCTCTTCTCCAGGCTGAATAGCCCCACATGCCAAGGTGGATAAAGGTGCTTTCTTTATTATGGTTTGGGGTTCTTTTCCTCCCCCTTAAATCCTTGAGTAAAAAAGTAGTTTACTATGAGAAATTATTTTATCTCCCAAGCATTATGCATTGATCAATCTTTTACATGTTCTTGTTATTTTTCTGGTATCTTGATTACTTGTCAGTGTTTATTATGTTTATTATTACCAGTTTACAACATTTTAGTAGAATAAATATAAATGAATATTTGTATTTAACTAAACAAAGTTGGTTTTTTTCATAAGAACAAAGTAATGTGAAACGACACTTTCATTGGCATGTTTAATTCTGACAAGTTTGAAGCCTTTGATCTTGTTTTCATCACTGAAATTGTTATGGTACATTGATAATAATGTTTTGTGCAAAAGCTTTTTATTAAACACAGTGTATTAAGATCGATCTCTTTTAACGCTATTGCATTACAAATTCTGCCTTCTTCCTGTATCAAGACAAAAATCAATTTGCTTGTTTAAATGAGCATTTAGTATGGAAGCCTACCTGCTATAAAATCATAGCACCACATGAAATAAGACACAATGTGTTCTCAAAAGGTCATTGAGCCACTGATTTCCCCAAAGGTAAATAACCTATGCTTAAGCTTGGAAAAATCCTCTGAAAATAAATTTTCCACTGAATATAAAAGAAGCCGAGATGCTCACTTTAAATTAGATGCTTAATTTCAGTACTGTTCAAAGCAGGCAAGGTCAGTCAGTTTGCATATATAATAAATATGTCTATAATTCTAATACATAACATATGTAATTCACATATAATTACATGTGTATATAGTCCTTGTAAATTTCTATATGTGTATACACATTTGGGAGTATGTGTAGATATGTGTCTGTTTATGTATAAAATCTCATTACAGAATTTGCATGTCCTATCTGCTTTACAAACTTAACTAACACAGGTATACTGAAGCAGACAAAAAAACATTCCTGGATATTTCAGTAGAAACATGCTCTTTTAAAAGAGAAATAAATAATCTTATCTAATGAATAATCTAAAGCTTTTAGGCTAGTACTTGCTGCTGTACCAAAGAATATTTCCTTTCTGATCTCTCTTTCAGTTGCTTAAAGCTACACATGTATTTAAGAGTATTTAATAATTTAGGCACTTAATTTTGAAACCAGTCATAACACGAAATAAGGTAATGCCACAAAAGAGAAAGAGAAAAATGTGAGATTTTAATACAGTAACAAAGTGTTCTTTATATCTGGTGCCCAGTGAAATAATATATTTTTATAGAACAATTAATTTTTTGCCTACTCATGCTCCCTACTTGATATAATCTGCATTCTCCAAACTACTCTTGATCAACTGAAACCCATGGACTTATTTTCCTCAGCAATTGCTGACAAATATTCAGTATATTTTCTACAGCAAAAAAAGTGAAAGAAACTGCCTAAAAAAGATGTAAAAAAAAAAAGTAAAATGGGGATTCAAAGCCATTACCACTGCCACAATGCAACAAAATTTCCAGATGTGTCATTAAAATGGGGAGCTAACTACCAAATTCTGAAGCCAGATTTTACACTTCGATGCATGTGCATAATTCCTACTCTCTTCATTAGGACATATTCTTATGCACCAGAGAAGAGGGTTTGGCTTAAGATTTGTAACCATATCACATTAAAAAAACTTGTTCTTCAGGCGAAACCAGAAGCTCAACAATTTGCTATCATGCAAACCACATTATGTAAATATTTGGACTCTTTGCTTTTCCTTTTATGAAACATTTCTAAGTGAGCAATTGGCCCTATTACACTAGTCCTCTTATAGGGACAATGTTTCTCCCAAATGGTCAAGCCAAAACATAACAAAAAAGAACTATGTGCAAAATGCAGGAAATAATGCACATTGAGATGATCTATTGAAAAGACCCGTTAAGGATTCTGTTGATTAATCTTCTGTGCTGTTCCACCAGCTAATACTAGAAAGAAGCTAAGCGTTTATCAATACTGTTGCAAACACTATATACAACATAATCTTCAGTAATCTTTATCAAAAACGCCTTAACTAAGTCTCGATAAAGATATACACAGAAGGTATGACTGGTGCTATAGGTTGGGAAATTTGCTGCTGTTGTGCATTTCTCAGCATTGTATAATGGATATGAACATGTCTGTGAGTAGAATTTAATTTCATATACAAGCACATCAAATCAGGTGTGTATCAGAGTGCACTAGTGAACTATGAATCTAATTTCACATTGTAGACATGGTGTTAAATTCAATTGCCTATGTTAAATTTGATTGCCTAAATCTAGATGCATAGTGTCTTCTGTAACATCCAGGGGTAAGTATGATCCCACACAGGGCTTACAGATAGGAGACAGAATCTACATGTCATCTGGACCTTTTTCAGTAGCATAAATAGGACAAATAGAATAACCCAAAAAACTGTGTCAAGGCCTTGGTCAATACACAGCAATAACATGTCCAGGGACAAAAGCTCCAAGTGGCATTTTTTGATTTTAAGGGTCCTAAAATGTATGTACACATCTGATGGATGTGACTCAAGACCAATGGAAGACAAATGATTTTCACGGAGAACACGTGGGATACTGCAGGGAACCTGAAATGGCACTGAATACAGACGTTTAAGCAATTGCATCATGCCAAATGTAGTCTGGAGAGCTACTATATTCACCCTAAAGTAGGCATCTTAGGAGAGATTAATTTGGCTAAAGATAACTATGACATTTGAGACTCCTTTGGGTCTTTGAGAAACCTTCACAAGTCAGGCAAGGTATGTGAGCACATAAGAGAGACATGTTTTTCTGAAGGGGCAGCTGGATATCTCTCTGAGTCTAAAATTACACTACTCACCTATCAGCAAGCAACAAGCTGCCTATCTATTTTTGATGAGCTGAAAAGTTCAATACTGCCTATATACACTTCATTGACTACAATGGGAGTTTTCACTGCATGTAGATTTTGATACTACAGGCACATATATTTGAGTGACTGAATCTGGAGTTGAAATTGAGACATTAACTAATATGAGAGTCTGGTGTATCTGAAATTGTTAATGGAAGACTGGACAGGAGTATCACCATGACAATGACATGTAATCTTTAAGTCAAACTTTATACCAGCCAATACTGATGCTAGACGACATCCTTAGAATTCTCGTAACTCCATTTTACCTCCAAACTGTGATACATAAGCCATATATTTTAATGTCCCTGCCCAATGACATTTATTTGAAGCTCATTCTGCTTTATAATCATAGGCAGTGGTACTGAGAAAATAGCATTAAATGACATGCAAAAGACACAGAAATATACTTGAGCCTCTGTTGCACTGAGTATAAGTTGAAAAGTGCAAATGTAAAAGTCCTTTGGATTACTTTCACATCATGAAGAGTTTTCACCCCTCATTTATTTCATCTAATGTGTTCATTAAACTATGCAATTTAGAGAAAAAAAAAATAAGACCTGAAAACTGAATAATTCTTAGGTAGGGACTTCACATTCTCTTAGTATGGTAAAAAAGCAGAGATTTGGTCTTACATGTCCACCATGAAAACCAGACAAATGCTTACATGAGAGACAAATAAATGTTTGGTCTATTACAAATAACTAGTCTACACAATTTTTCATACTGTTGCATACTCATGCAACACAGCCTAAACCTTGGAAGACAGCTATTTTACCTCTGTCTTTCTGCCAAATACAAATAAATGGCTTAGTTAACGTTTAGGTCTTTATCCATGAGGATTTGAACAGGGAATCATTTTCCACCTGAAACACAGCTGTCACTGTATTTTAGTTATTATTTCTTCACTTTAACAAGATATAGATTAAGAAATTAAAAAAAAAAAAATAGAATTAATCACCAGAAGGTCAGATTTTATACTCGTGCCAAAATATACCCAAAAAAGGACTAGTGAAGACAATGTACGTACAGTAATGATATATTTATATCACTGAGAGGTGAACCAAAGTGAGGAGGAGACAGACTAAGAAATATACATTCCCAAAAGAATTACCTTCCCAATGAGGTAATATAGGTTGTCAAGACTAGAGGTTGACAAGATCAGACAACAAGAACTTACATGATAGTTTAAATAAAAGGATACTGCTGAGAATTATTCCGAGATGATTTCAAGCTCTATATAAGTTTAAATCAGTGGAGCTTTGTTAAAGGCTCCAGCCAAGTCCAGTGCAGAGGACCAGATGTTTTCATGTCAACCTGGAAATGGACTTAAGTTGAGAAGAATATAATGAATGGGGCTACCTAGGGTCTAATCATTTCATTGGCATGGGACCAGAGTATACAGTCAGCAGCTCTTACTGTGAAATCAGTAGCTATGCCAAATAGTAAATAAAAATAAATCACTGTAATTGACAGAGTTCAGCCTCAAAAGATCCTGAAAATTGCCATTTTTTACCATTCGTTTATCTCAAGTGCACAAATTGCAGCCCATCACAATGACCATTTGGTAACAGGGAGCTGAGGTTGCATATTACATGCCCTGGAATACATGAGGCCTTTTCAAGGATTCCAGAGTTGAGGGATTCTGCAGCACACATGAGAACCCATGACAAATGGAAACTTACAAACATAAAATAAAATATGTAATGACAAAAACGAAAGAGTAGACGGTTTGCTTTGCCTGGTGTTCTGTGATTTTCACACCAGTGGAAGGATTAAAGATTCTTATCTCTAGCAGGTGAAGGGCCCATCAGAAAAATACAGTCTGACTCACCAATTGCTCTTTGAGGAACAGCCAGAACAAATACAGATGGCTGGCACTGCACAGTATATGTCCTCTACAGATAACGTTCAGTCTGAACACACATTAGAATGGAAGAAAACTGAATTATGAAGATAATTTCTTAGTCAGCCTGACTTAATCGTCCTCTCCTTCAGAAAACCCACAAAGAGTAGTCATTTCCTATAAAAGTTTTTACAGAGGAAAAGCTTTTTACAGTTTCCTGTGGCATACTCAAAGGAGAATAATATGAAATATAAATATTCTGAACCAGTACCTCTCACAGACATCATGACAATCTTCTGATCAGCATTAATCATTTAGTTTTAAGGTGATTTTGAGGTAAGTAGAAACTCTGCAACCATGCTGTATGGTGGCAATCTGCCTTGGAAAATATTTTCTTATCAGCTCTGTCTTTCCTATATGCTTTACTGCAGCATACCGCAGCAGGAACTGGGAATGAGCGATTGTCTTACTACCTTGTCTGCATGAAATGAGAAGCTTGCTGAAATAAAAGAAAAATAATAATTTATTTGTTAAATACAACACAATAGTTAGTTCTATGTACTGTAAAAGAAAAACTGTTCAAGGAAAGTCTCTCTTTCTTGTGGTTCATATAAAATTATCCAGTTGTAGCTCTCTGGCTTGCTATTTCCCATTGCTAAACTGCATTACAAGACAGTGAGAAATACATTGAATACTTCCATAGCAGTTGCTACAGGAATGTTATGTAGATACCAATGTAAAAAGAGATGGTTTGTGTGATGATGAGGGAGGGGAATGGCAATTCCCTTAGACAATCTCTCCTTCTCTCAGAACACTACAGAGATTCATATTGCAAAGCCATGATAAACTGTGTGAAAACAATGAATAATTGGCAGTCTCCTACAGTTGCTTCAGAACTCAGAGCTACCATGCAGCTAAGTGACCTCTGCTTCTGCTGGGTCACCAGGAGGTAACTAACAGGAGAAAGGCAGTAATTGAAGCGTTATTGTGCAGGCTCTGTCTGTACTGTATCAGTTCTGTAGAAAAATAAAGGTTTCCTGTGTTCTCTTCTTCTGTGGTCTCAATTGTACGATTCAGGGTAGCACTGTGCTATGTGTGGTGTGAGATACTTTGCCTCAGGCTGAGCACTGGGAGGTTGAAGGAAACAAAAAGGTTCCCAGAATGATGTGGTTTACTCTATGAGAGCTTGAGTAAACTGCTTTACATCTGTGGTCTGGAACATATGAACTGACTGAGTGGCAGTGTCAGGCCTGTTTCTTACGCTAAGAGGGGGAAAGGGAGAAGAATGGTCCTGCAGTCTACCCTTCCCTCTCCAAGGTGTGTGCATCTCCCCTGTGCTTCTCCCACACTTGGGACATAATTTGCAACACCATCACTTCAATATCTAAGTACATTTGCTTCAAATCAGTGACTGCATTTTGATATGATAACATTACTGGGAGGAGGCAAAAAAGGTATATTGGGCTGGACAAAATGATACAGGCACATCCTGCTTCCAGATCTTGCTCATAAAAAGCCAGTTTATATACACATGACATTGCATCATGTCTTGTGGTGATATTCTCAAGGAAACACTTAGCACATCTCTAGCAAAAAAAAAAAAAAGAATCATAGAATACTGTAGTGTTTTAGTTATGCACTAAACTCAAAATCAAGCAGACATGCAAAATGCAGAATTACAATAAATATATCTTTTGTTTGCTTTACTGTTATGATTTTCAGTCTCACATACTGTCATCATTTACACAAAGGCATGATTTTCAGATTTAAATGTTCATTACATGCCAAATAATGTTAAAATCAATTTGTTCCAGCAAAATGTAGTTGGCTTGTCAATCAAAATATGCAGCATGGTCAATATTTCTGATGCTTTGAAACCAGAGCTGGACATGATAGGAGAAGCCTTCATTCTTCCCAGTAATCCTCATATACAATGACAGCCTCATTTAAATAATCAAGATTATTCATTTCAGATGAGATAGGTATGCCTGCACCCATATCTTCCATATTGTGGATCTCACCTCAAAACTCATTTTTGCATGGCTTGGCCGCATTCACCATTGACCATCTACTTTTCATAATTCAAGGTAATGGCTCTTCCAGGTACTTTGATTAGAACTTCACATTACATTTACCCTTCCTTTGGATCTCAAATCTGTACCAGCCAGTTTTTACATGCAAAGATTTCGCACTTTCATGATCCATTTAGTCATTATTCCTCCAAGGATCCAGACAGTATTTTATCTTTTACTTTTCTACTACAAATGAAATATCATATGCTTAATGGAAAGAAGGCAATATATGACATCTCAGAATCACAAGTAGATTTGAAATGGCCATAGTTTTGAGCTGCAACCCTGTTTTGTTTCTGGCTTGCTAACATGCAGTATAAATGCAAATGAGAAAACTTTCAAGTAATGAAACATGTTTCTCATAAAAACCAACACATGCTGCACTTACTGGCAAAACTATACTATTGGCCAGCAATATAAACTGTAGTAGCTTTTTTGTAGGCATTTGTCCATTAGATATAATAGACAAAGTGCCAAACTTGATGTGGTGTCAGTTCAGTGAACAGGAAAGGCAAGACTGATGTGTAAATGATGGAAACTATACGAAGATGTTTTTGTTTACAAGAGGATAGAGGGAGGAAACTGAAGAAAGAGCCCACAATGGATATGGTATCTGGGAAAAGCGTAGAGTATCTGCTGAGTATCTGAGAAGGAAAATGTTTTTCACAACAACCTTATCTGACACAAGGAGAATTAAAAGTTTATCTCATTACATCTGGCTTTCAACAAAGTATCTGAAACCACATCAGCCCTGACTTGGGTGGCCAGGCTGCTTTGGTGGTCACTTATTTTCCCATCAGAGACATTCAAGTTCATCTCAGATTAAAGTTTTACCATAATTGAATTTTATGATCTGCAGCAGCAATCTATTCTCATTTAGACTGCTGATATATAACCCTGAACATTCTCACAAGACAGGGAAGGTCTTGAAAAACAGGCCAAAAATGCCATGGATGTTTATGTACATCATACCATTCAGCTATTGCACAATGCAACAGCCTGGAGATATTTCTATTTCTATTTTCATTGGAGATAAGATGTATGTATTTATTTTTGCCTCTAGGAACTGTTGATTAAATATTACTTGGCAACTAAACTTTAAGTTTGTTCAGTTTTCATGAAATAATATGACAATTAGCTTTTTAAATGTTGGATTAGGCTTTTCTGTAAGATGCCAGAAAAACTGTAGTCTTAACAACTGAGGCCTTATATAGGACAGCTATGTTTAAACTGGAATCTCAGGGTTTAAAGTCAGTTTGCTATTAGATACCAGAAGAGAGAACCACCAGAAAAATACAGCTATTCTATGTTTAATCTGGAGATATCTTCTCGTGTTCATAGCCTTTATTCAAATAAGACATTCAGGAGGAAGAGCTGGGCATGCCATCCAGGCAGGGATGATTTAACTGGTACTAATGTCAGAAATATATCCTTTGTCTGCCAGCATACAGACACAGAGGAAGCTGACTGACACAAGTGAGCACAGCTGAGCATGCAAGCATACCACCTTCTTCCTTACTCTTATGCAATAGGTATCATTCATGCTTACACATTTTCTGGGTACATATGACTCCTATATATCACAAGTTCAGTTTGACCCCTCTTAGAAAGATTTTGTGCTTGTTTCCAGTCCCCTCTACTTTGACAAACATTTTAATCTAATACATTCCCAGCTGGAAGATTCACTACATATAGCTGCCAGAAGAACAGGTCTGCATATCTGGATAGAGTTCTGCTACTTGACTGTTTCTTAAGGGACCATGCAAGTGTCACACAAAAGCCATTCTTCAGACTGTGAAACTCTTAATACATAAATCTATGATTTTCAATTAGCAGTGACACCATCACAAGGAAAACACTCCAGATGAAGTGAAGAAAAACCTTAACGGGGATTTATGACAGTATTTGCAGATGCATACACAGAGAAGCTAGCCATGAGGAGCTCATTGCCAGGCAAAACGCACAAGCACTTAATTTTCTAAATAACTGGTGCTTGGTGAAATATTTGTGCACACTCATCATCATGTCAGAGATGTCAAGGACAATTGAAAGTCCAAGGCATTCCTCAACTGAGATGACAAAGGCCCTCCACTGTGCAATTAAGCTGCTGCGGCTCAGTGAAACCTTTTATGTCACATGTCAGACAGACATACTCAAATGTATCTGCTCTGCATAACATTGGCGGCATTCCTTCTTGATAGCAATGGACTTTCATTTAGGACAGATCAGTTAAAGTTATGTGAGCAGGAAGGATATGAAGACCATACTGAGTGCAGTTTACCAGGTGATACACACACAGTCCTTGCTTAAAAAAGCTCTCAAATGTTTCTTGTATCTGTGGGTTGCTATTCCACTTCGCCGCCATTTTAGTCTCCAGGGGACATTGTTGCCTTAATATTTGTCAATAATTAGCTGGTGAAAACAATTTAATCAATACTGAAATACCATGAATATATGACTAAACTGGATTCAGATTTTCTCTCATACCAGCAGGAACTCTCTTATAAGCAAGAACAAAGCCCCTTTCCCTTTATCTCCAGCAGATCACTAAAGAAGAGAGCATTCCCTTCTGGTATGCTCTAATAGCCTCATGCCATGTCAGATATGCAAAGCGATCATAAATCCACTTTAGCTTTTTAGTTTAGTGCTGTTTTCTGTCTCCAGACAAGCACAAAGCAACTGGAATGTGTCAGTGAATCTGGTCCTAAATCGCACTTCTTTTTTTCTTTCTCAAGTGGTATTTTTAAGCAATGCCAAGTAATAACATTCCGAGACACCCAGGGAAGAGAGTTACACCACATTCACTGACTTTCTAGCATGTAGATGGTCTGATTCTCTGTGAAGTCCTGGGTACTTGGCACAGTTTGGGCAAAACAGTACAAGCCCATCTCAACTGACTAGTTAAACAGAGTTTACTGGAGTAATATGTACAAGTACCTACTGAAAGAAGTGTACCAGAGTTCAATAATTCAACTTCTTTTTTGCTTTATAAATACATTTTTGGGAATTAATTAAATGATAATTGCAGTGGAGGAAAAGATCTCAAAATTTTTCAAGGAGGAATAAGTAACTTCCTTTTCTTACTTTCTTTTTCTTTTGAAATATGCTACATCTACATTTTACTGTTGTTTCATCAAGAGGAAGACCTGAAGTATGTAAGTGACAGTCAGGAAGATAAAGCTGCGATATTAATCCAAAGTTAAAAGTTAGATCTGCAACAGGGTTAAGAAAGAAAAAAGCATAGAAGATGTAATGCACAATAGCTGGTGAACCTAGAGAGACAAAATGTCTTTCTTAAGCAAGTCGAAGTACATAAAAGTCTCTTTAACACCACATTCCTGAGAGACTATGCCTGGTTCCACAGTCTGACTAAATGAAATGCAATTTCTCGTCCATTACATTTGACAAGGATGCTGCTGTTATTAGAAACTCGTGTTTCTTTTGTGTGTCATTGTATTCCAAAGAAAGCAATGAGATAGTTCATACACCAATAGTTTGTGAGACATCATGATGTTATAAATGTTTCTGTGATCAGAGAATAATTTATACGGCTTTTAAAACTATGGGACTTACATTACTTTGGCTAAAGTAACAGGAAAGAGCAAGAATTGTTTTTCTCAAACCATGGATAATAGTTGCTTCAAACAAAAAAGTGGATCAAATTTGCTGCATACATAAAGGAGAAAATTCTCATGAATACAAATACAGCAGCAACTCAATGTGATCTAGGGGAGGAGAGAGTATTTATACTGAGAGTGGTCAGATACCACACTTGTTACTTAACTCTGCAGCCCAGCAGGGCATCAAATACAGCCAGCAATTAAAGCTAGTTAGGCAACCAAAGGTTACACAGAGACAAATGAGGCTATAAAGAGGCCCTGCTTGTCAAAAAGTTTGAGAATGACAGGGGGTTTTTGTTTGCATATTCCTCTGTTCTTCTTTCACAGGAGATGCATTTCATAGGTATTTCACTGTGCTAACTTAGCACTATATGCTTTCCTAGGGCAGTCTGAAAAAGAAATAATAAATTAATCATGTAAAGGTTGATATAATTTAATGGGTTTCACAAAGGGCCAAAGATGGATTTATAAGGCTGTATTTTTTGTCTGATTTTTACAAAGCTGGTGAAGTCCTGTCAATTGCTTCAGCTTGTAAGAAAACCTTTGGTGATATGGCTGTGGATGTCTTTCACACAAACATCTTAAAAGCAGCATGGGAATGTGCTTTCAGAATATTCTATGTTCATATTGCTACCATGTGGATCAAGAGTTCACCTATGCATACCCTTTCCCTGAGCAAGCTACCACGCCCAGACACTACACTAGATCATGAAATAGCCAGGTATGGTGCTTAGGTCAAATGGCACAGAAATTTCCTTTGTCTGTGCTCTTCTGAAGGCTTATTGTAGAATAAAGTGTAATCAGTGATGTGTATCATGCAGTCACAGGATGTTTCTGCTTGCAAGTTTAAAAATAAAACACCTAATGTCTTAGAAATCACACATGGCCCTGGAGCTCAGTTTCTGCTCAGACCAGTAGTTAGACAAATTCTCAGAAAACTTTCTGGAATATGTACCTTACTACTGTAACCATGATGTTGGCATTTGGGAAATAGCAATAGGATAACAGGATTACAGGATAATTCAGGTGGGAAGGGATCTCAGCTGATCTCTAATCCAAGGTACACTACAATGCAGGGCTAGCTCTGACGGCAAATCAGGTTTCTCAGGGCTGCTTAGAGTAAGGTTTGAAAACCTGACCAAGCTAGCACAACCTCCCTGGGCAACCTGTTCTACTGTTTGACTGACCCTAAGTTATTGGGTTTTGACTGGTTCATTTTTTTGCTTTGTACCACTTTGTAGCATTTCTGTTCCAATGTACTGCTGTTGGCTCTTCCTCTCCTGTCACATACCTTCTTAAGGAGCTTGGATCTGCCTCCTGATAACTGCCCTGAACCAATGGGCTTCTGTTAGGTCCTCCAAAAGCCGTCTCCCCTTCTAGCTGAGCAAGGCCACATCACAGAGCCTTTTCTCAACAGGGAAGTGTGCAAGCCCCCTAGCATACTGATGGCCCTCCACTGTACCATCCTTAAGATCTGTACTTATACATGTGCATGTACTTTTACATGAGCATCTTCTGCACATGTGGTTGAAAACAGAATTTGGGTGGGAAAACTAATTTTTGAAGTTATTTAATTCAGTATGTATCTGAAATACTGTTCTGTGATCCAGTATATACAACTTCTCACTTAAACCTGAGATCACACTGCAGAGCATTCAGGTATTTCTCCTTAGATTTTTGTATCAGAATGAACGTCTCTCTTATGGGAATCCAGAAAGTATTCCCACACTTTCTTATCTGCAAGTCACTTATCTGGACTTTCACCTTTCTCCTCCTCACTCCCTCTTTCTCTTTCTTATTCCTTCCTTCTTTCCATGTCCCATCTTTTTTTTTTTACAGAAAAAAAGAAATATCAAAATGTCTTTTCTTAATACTTCAGGTGACAGCACCTTCATACACACAATGCTGAGAAGTTGCAGCACACCCCAATGGAAAAAACTTGTAGGTCCAACTTTATTTTCTTTGGTGGGTCTAGGCTTGTTTAGAAGAATAATCATAGTAATAATGGCTGTTGTGCATCTGTGAAACAACTTGAAATGAAAAATACAAAACAAAACAGAAAAAAAGAAACCAAAAAATCACAGCCATTTCTGACAGGTACAAAGCATTTCTTCTCTGTGACTATTTTCAAACTGTTATACCTTGAGTCAGTTAACATTTAAGAAGAATAATTACCTTAAGCCACAGGCTAAGACAATTTCTAACATATCCTAAGTAAGTCTATTATTACAATTTAGAAGATTTTGAAGACTTACTAGAACCAGAAATATTAAATTTCTCATTAAGGTATTCAAAAAATACAAAGTATATGCTATTTGGCAGCTGGTTGTCCTTTCCTTTGGACAGAGAGCTCCAATTTAGCTTTAGACACAGAAAATGAATTCTGGAATTTGCATGCTAATTTTGTATTTTGGTCCTTATTAAAATGAGCTCTAAGCTAGTCAGTAAAGCAGAGAAGCACTCTTACTGAGCCAGTAAGACTCTGTGCATTCAGAATGCTTCTTCTCAGAACTGAAATATTTTCTTCTGCTATCTGGATTTCCACAAGAAAAGTGATATGTAAAAAAATATACTGTGCACTGCCAAACCTTTAGGTCAGAAAGGAAAAGCATCCCAATGAGAATGATTGCCTAGCTAAACAGTCTGAAACTGTATCGGGAGAAAAGGTTAGATTTCCCATTCCTGTTCCCTGTTTATTCAGTGCCTGGATAAAATCAAACACAACAGAAGTCCTGATAGCTAGTGCCAAATCACATGGAGCTGATGTATAAAAAGCATCATAAAGCCAGGGGCTGTCCATTTAGAGGAAGTGGCAGCCAAACCCAGAATATGTTAGTAGTCTCCGGTCTATAAAGGAATATAGGTAAAGGAATAGTCATTTTCCAGATTGCAATTTAGACTCAGCTACACAGCTCTGTTAAAAGTAGAGAGTAAAAACTGGCCAAATTTGGAAACATGGAAGTCACAGAGCAAATTTTCTACGGCAAATGAGGTTTTCAAGTTATGTGATATCTGAGTGTAGTCTTATTTTTATGCACATAATTTCAGCTTAAACTCACAATTACCTACATAATTCTTAAGGTGTGATCTAGTTCTTAATGTAACTATACCAGCTTTTTTCCTCCTTTTTTTCCTTATTTTAACTGTCTTTATGGCAGATACCTACAAAATAATTGGTAACACAGCACTAGGGAAACAGCTCCTATCTGATCCAGCCCCCCAAAGTCAGCTCTTTTCAAAGTGATAATTTCCAAAGAGCAAGATAACTGCAGATGAACTGATCTTATTTAAATATCTTGGACAAAACAGAATCACTCATGCTGCATGCCAAAACCCAAGCCAAAAATGGTTCCATCTTAGGTTTGTGAAATCCTTTCTTGTGAAATCTTTTATTATGAAATCTTAATTTAACACAGCATATTTCTCTAAAGGATTTTGGTTTTAACTACAGTTTTCTAATAAGAATAATTTTCCGGAGAAAATGCCTAACTCCTAGCTATGAGCAGAACATGAGCCTCTTTACAGTTAGATTATCACATTCCAGTTAGTTATAGCTTCTTGGGAAACATAGCAGACAGAAAAGCAATTAAAAATTAGTTTCATCAATCCACAAATTTGTCTGGCGTGCACTGGTTTATGAGGGGTCAATAGCCAGTAAACTTTGCTCCTTCAGTGCAATAACAAAAGCAATGTTCATGACAGGCTAACGCATAAAAACCTCATGCAGTGTGCCTCAGGATTGCCCTGGCAAATTCCTAACAATTCTTCGTTAAAGCTTTGAAAGAAAGTTGAATAAAAACGTCTTTGTTTTTTCTCCAGTCATGACATGATCTTGACTCTCATCAGACAATTAATCCCTTAGAGAATTTTAGTCCTCTCTTAGTGGTCCCTTAGAAGTGAGACTAGCACGGGCAGGGGAAACAAGAAAAAAAAAAAGAGCATTGTACATTAACATCTTAAAAGAAATGATATTAAGAGAGACAAATCAAACCAACTCAACATAAGACTGACTTATTTCATTGTCTCTCCTGGAACAAACTGCAGCTTCTAACAAACATTTTCCCAAATCCTTCTGTGGTCTGGTCTTAGATCATTGCTATATTTTGGGTCTTGTTTACTCAAAACATTAAACCAGTAAATGTTATATAATTAAAACCACAAAAGTACTCAGTATATTGCACTGATGAGGGACATTTGGGATTAGATTATGAGATATTCAATCATTCTTTTGTTTGTCTTATTGTTCTTTGGTAAAATAGCATCACTTGCTCATATGCCTTGAAAAGGGCTCATCAGAACAACCTAAGGACTTAGGCCTGCACAGAAATCCACTAGAATATTTGTTTAACTGTTTTACTGGATCAAGAAAAGAGTGATCAGCATATTGGCAGATCAAGTCCACCTGTATGGTAATTTATGAGAGAAAAAACTTACATGAAACCTCTAAAGTTATTGTGCACATTACAGTTTTAGAACAAGCAAGCATTCAGGATTTGCTAGGGGAAAACTCAGGCAACACTTTCTCTCCTATGTTACTGGAGAGACAGAAGAACAAACTATTAAGTTTAATCATGGGGAAAGAAAAATTGTCTGAGACCCTAGGTGTCTCACAGAGAACCCAAGTCACTTTTGAGGGGCTAAAAAATTGAGTGAGTGGCATCACTCACATTTTACTTAGAAGTGTTCTAAGCAAATGATAATGACCTTCTTGGCTCAGAAATTACCAATACAGAATAATTTTGGACTCATAATTCATTTGCCGTTTTCTACATTTCAGACACAGCCAAAGTAAAAAGAGCTTAGCACAAAAAAATAGCACAACTGTATGTTTAGAAGTTCAGAAGTGGAAATAGAAATATATTGACACATAATGACCTGCATAATACATTAACTTACAGAATTCTGTATTTGAAAGATCTTCAATAATACAGAGAATAATCAAGTCCCTTGTCCCCTAAACTTGTTTAAGCAGCTAATGTTCAATTTTACATGATTTTAACAATAAAAATATAAGAGAATGCTGACATTATTGCTGGTGGAAGAAAAGGTTTCCATGACTGTATAAGGTAAAAAGCAGTGGGATCTCAGTGGGCACAGAAATGATGTATTAGGGCGTCCAAACTTACCGCTTGTCACTGTATTACTTTTCCTCTGACAGCAACTTGTTACTGCAGTACAGATCCTGCACCATGTGTCAAAAGGTCTTACATCCAAAGTCCTCCTATTCCACTCCATCCACACATCTGCATATGTTAAAAGGCTAATCTTAATTCTAGTTCAGATAATAACTTCACGCTGCTGAATCACTTAACTTGGCCTTTCATTTTCCAGCTTCTCTGCAGGGCAGAAGCCTTTTATTGAACCATTACTCTTAGAGCCGAGGAAAACTGCAGTTGTGAGACCTCACTTGGAGTACTGTGCGTAGTTCTAGTGCCCTCAACATCAAAAGAACATGGAACTGCTGGAACAAGTGCAGAGGAGGGCCATGAGGATGATCAGGGGACTGGAGCACCTCCCCTATGAAGAT